>CM060606.1:8500793-8750793 GCA_030578255.1 Tiaroga cobitis
GGAAACTTTCTGTTAACCAATTAACAGTTTTTTAACGTAGTTCAATTTGACAAAAAAAAATGTACGTCTGAGCGACAGGCATAAGGGAACACGAGATGCACATAACAGTATCCAACTGCAGAGCCGCAAATTAGGCTGGGTCTCGAGCGCGGCGCGCTGAAAAAGCTGCGGGACGTGGTGGCGCAACGGTCAAAGATGTCCATCCAGCACATATTTACATAAACTATTAAAAGCATTAGATCTTACTGAAAACAGTGCAGAGTAATCACATCATAAGGACTTTATGATTAGCCCAGAGCAAAGACATTTTTCCTCTTTGGAGAAACTGTGTCTTTATAATTAATTCCATTATATATGTAATATAGGCAGCATTATTAAGTTACCTAACTTTTGAAACAGCCTTCATGTCTGGAGCATATCTTTGATGGTTTAAAATGCAGCCTATGGTGGTGGGTCACTAGGTTTTGGATGTCTTGTTTTTTGGGATTCTGCTAATGGAACATAAGAACAATGTGCGCCTTGTCTTTGGGGCAATGCTATTTTTTTGCATTTCATTGTTTACTCTTTAAACGTGGAGTTTGTTAATTAAAAAAGGCTTTGCCACCCCCATTATGGTTGAACAGCAGGGCCTACTTGGCTCAGCTTTCACTACCCACTCAAGGTTGATATGTTTTATCTCATTGACACAGAAAACTCATTACTTTTATGTCAGCATATGAAAAGAGGCCCTATCTGTTTGGGGATCAGTGAATCAGACACAATTTCTTCAAAGAGGGCAAAAGTTCTGTATGAACATATGACATGGCAAAAGAACCTCAAAGCTATCTACATTTCAGATAAAACAATTATGTTTTAAAGCAAACCCTACCATCAGGCATCATATTTGAGGGTCTTTGGGGAAATATATGCCTTGATATTTGATGCACATAATGTCCTATGTCAAATGTGTGAAACCCAAAGATGTTTTATTATAAAAGTAAACAGCATAATGCCACAAATTTTGAATGTCCCTTGTTTCTCAGGAGTGTAAATGGACCTCTAGTAGCCATTCAAAAACCTTTTTATTCCATGGATTATGCTAAACTATAGCCCATCCTCACAGGACCACAAGAAACAGGTCAACCACGGATAAGTAAGTTAAATGATGACTACAACAGAAAGAAAAAAAAGTACAAATCTGGGGCCAGATTCCCAAAAATCTTCTTAAGAAAGAAAACATTTCTTTAGATAAATAAAGATGTTTGAAGAATGATCCAAAGTGTCATTCTTACAAAAAATTTAAATTTCAAATGAATTCTTAAGAAGATCTGAAATATTTTATTTATTTATTTCTTAAGAAGAACAGCTGCCATTTTTTTGTAATTGTTCTGTATGTCATCTTTTTGTGTCGCCTGCGGATTTAATGCTTAATATAAGTAGCGAATTCCAGTGAATTTATTAAACATCTTACCTTTGGACATTTAGGACAAGTTAGAGGTTATCCTCACATGAGGTTATTTATCAGGATTTTTTTTAAAAGAATTTTCTTTAAAGGAATTTGATTTCATCTTAAGTTTTGTCTTAGAACAATCTTCAAGGGGAAAAAAAGATTCTTAAGAGCATTCTTAAGAAATGTTTTTGGGAAGACAAAATATTCTCAACTTTATGATGAAGTTAAAAATTCTTTATTCTTAAGAATGTTTTCTGAATCCAGCCCTAGGTCGTTCCTAAACACACTCATGGAAGTCACGGAAAAGGAAAGGATCAGCCCATGAGTAACTGGCAATGTTTCCAATACTCCAGTGTCAATCGCAAAACCACATATGATTCCAAGCGGCTTCAATTTTCAGTCAGCAACTGAATGAGGTTGATCAATGATTGTGAATGATTATAATCTACTTAATGAATTATAATCAAACTGTTATCTAAACATCTTACGTAAATCTGTAGCATTCTAGGATATATCATTATCTGCTTTAATTCTGAAACATCTGGCTCTGTGCATATCAAAGCAACCTTACTTGTTTACATACTCTCCAAGAAATATTTGGTCAGTAACTGAATTTCTAAATCAGGCCAACTCTTGGCCACTGTTTTAGAAACAAATTATCTTTTAAATGTGCTCATTTATTTGTTAATTTAAACAAAATGTTGTTTTATTGATTTGACAGTCTGATTTGTTATGCTATTTGGGAAAGTACTTTACAAAAGCCCTTCTGTTTTATTTACTTTCTAATATTCAGGGCCAGTCCATGCGTAAACCGGGGCCCTGGGCAAATTCATGAAAATGGGTCCGCACCGGTGTCATAACATACAAACATCTATAGAACCATTTCAATCTTGACAAGTTGTTTCTTTATTTTTAAGCAAAAGCACACTGTAATTCATAAATAACATGTACATGAACTTTTCTTTTTTCCAAAATCAATATTTTAGGTTGAAATTTATATGAATGTACAGTATGATGTAAAGTGTACTGGTACTGTCACTGATTGCCATTTTTGGATCTTCTTCACAATTCTTAGCCAAATAACTATAGGCTTAAATGTTTGTTATCCAGTATTCAGCCAAGCATTTGCCATAAATTAAATGTGTTATGAGTTAGTCAGTCATAAAAACTCCAAAAATCTTGTAATCCTCCCCCAGGACAGAGAAGGTCTTAAACTGGCAATGTTCTGCCACTTACAAGGTGGAAGTACAAAGCAGCTTTTACAATATAATCCTCCTGGTCTCAAGGCATATAATGTCAGTTTACCCTATGTTACAGTACCCATTGTCTTAACGGCTAAAATCTTGAAGTCTGTACAACCAAGAAACTCAAAACGGGTATTCTCAGTCCAAGAGCCAGCACAAGCCCATTACACACTGTCTTTCCTACCAGCCATTGGCTTCTGAATGGACTGGTCAGATACCCGTCTATCCTTCGGAGAGAGATATCTGTTTTCTCTTGTTTGTCAAGCCTTCACCTGTTCCTGGCTACTAACCTTCATATTCCTGGTTCTCTTGACCCTCCTTGTTAACCTTATTTATTGAAAAGAGCAGTTTTAACACTCTGCAATTTTATTTTTTCAGTGAATTATTACTGAATAAACTAAACAAATAAACAACACTAAAACCCTGCATTCAATGGCTGTTCCTCAAAAGCTCTTCATAACATAATTACAGAAAATGACAATTATACTGATGTAAGATGATCTTCATTGGCAGTATTTATTCATTTCATATTAACAGCTACTTTATACAGTTGCAATCAAAATTATTCAACCCCCATTACAAATCAGGTTTATTGGCAGAATGTACAGACTTTCAGCTGTTTGCAATGAACAAATCAAACAAAAGTCATTGAAATAGCTCAACACAACAAATATTTTAAGTGGCTTCCCCAAATTCAACTGAAACTGCAACTTTTAATGACTTCTGCAGTCTCAAAATTATCTGACCCCTTCATGGAAAGCATATTTAATACTTAGTAAAACAACCTTTTGCTGCAATGAGCTGCTGCAAACGAGATGTATAACCAGACACCAGCTTCTGGCAGCGTTTCTGAGGAATCTTAGCCCATTCCTCATGAGCAATGGCCTCCAGTTCTGTAATATTCTTTGATTGCTGCAACCGCCCTCTTCAAATCCCACCAGAGTCATTCCGTGTCAACTCAACCAGAGGTCCCCGGCTAAAAAAATAATTGATTTGATAAAAAAAAATTCTGGTGAAAGAAAATGCATAAATGAAGATGAAAGCCAAAATATTAAATGTCATGCATGTATATTTACTGAATAATACACCCTTTTGGGTAACACTTTATTTTAAGGTGCTTGTAATAAGCAGTAATTAACAGTTAATAAGACACTTATAAGACCTTATAAGATCCATATAAGATGCATATAAGCATTAACTACTTCATATAAGGGTTAATTAAAGGTCCAGGCCCTGAAGAGATCAGGGAAACTACTCCCTCTTGGGAAGGTCAATTTTCAAGTGACTGGGAGTTTGTGTTACCATTTATGTTTGTTCGGCTGTTCTAAAAGTGCAATGTATTGATACTTGAGAAATTTATTATTTAATTTAATTTATTTATTATCATTAGTTAATGCTTATATGCATCTTATAAGGTCTTATAAGTGTCTTATTAACTATTAATTACTGCTTATTACAAGCACCTTAAAATAAAGTGTTACCCTATTTTGTAGAGGGGGTCAAAATTAGCTAAATTAGAGGGGAGAAAATTACTTTAAAAAAAATGTCAGGATCATTATTTTCTTTTTACACAGAGAATGGTAGGTCTATTAGTTAAATCAGTTGACTTTAGCAATCTTTGTAGCATTATATGCCAACAGTGAAAGTTCAAAAATGGGAAAAAGCACTTCTTGTGCTTTTTGCCCCAAGTTTGCATGACTGTAACTCAAGAGGTATAAAAATGTCCTTTTAGATTCTGGTCCTTAACAAACATTTCTTTTGGTATTTTCATTTTAAAGGCCCTATATGGTACAATCCCAGAGATTTGGAGATCTCAATGTGGCTCCATGAGTAAATTGGTCAATTGTACACATTTTCAGTTTTGTTTCATCGCTTCACAGAACAGAATCCCAAAACTTCTGTGGCTTTTTTTTTCTTGTGTCAGTACACAAGCACTTCTTTGGGTGAGCAGTGTTGTACGTCTTTAGTTCTGTCATGGAAACCGCATGTGTTTAGTAAGTGTCTTACTGTGCAACCTGAAACCTCAGTGCCTTTTGCCACCAAGTCTTGTTGCAGGTCTTTTGCAGTCACTCGATGGATTTTTTTAAGCTGCCTGCTCAGAAATCTGATTGCAGCCGTTTTAAAGCTTCCTTTTTCTGCCCCAAATAGTGTAAACACTGCTTCTTTAAATTTGAACTTGCGAACTATGCTTTCAACTGTGTTTCTAGGAACATTTAGTACCTTTGCTATATTTTTGTATCCTGTTCCTTGTTTGTGAAGGGCGATGATATCTTCTCTTAACTTTTTGGACCATTCTTTTAGTGGTGTCAACAATAATCGATTCGGCGATGCATCGTAATGCGGGAAATGTACGATTCAGCATTGATGCGGCAAAGTGCCATAATCGATTATGTCACTGTTTATTTTCTGGCCTTGGACAATAAAGTTTTGAAGTTTCAATTACTTCCGGGGGCATAATAACAACAATAAAGATGACTGAGGCGGAGGGAGATGACCGCGATATGGCGCCATTCACAATAGCGCCTAAAAACGCTAGGCGCGCCGCGTTCTACTTTTTCCAAAGCGCTAGGGCGGTTGCGCTCTGGAGGCGCCTGTCGTTGCGAAGCAACCATCAGCTGCGCTCTCCGTTACAGCAAACCGTTCTTGTCACGTGACCTACGGTGCGCTTGTGGCATTCTGAAAAGTTGAGATGTTTTTATCTCGATGCGGTGCGGACGCGCTTGGAAAAAACGAGTGCGTCGCACCGCGACCGCCTCGCTTCCATTATGAGCGCGCATACCGCGCGCCTACATTTGAAATAACGAACTTGAGCGCACAAAAGACGCGATATGTGAACAGGCCCATAGACGAGTAATCAAAAACGCACCCAAAGCTTGGATTTTTGCTTCAAAATGATCTGAAAATCATCCTGCCTAATCATTTACACAAACACATACACTGATTTAAATTTTATTAGACACCTTTTGTTTGGAAAGGCAATATGCGTGGAGGCGTGTTCACACCTGAGAAGACAAAGGCCGGATAATGTGCCGCATAATGAGCTGCATATTAATTAGCCCTTTCACACAGGTGTGTCACAGGATCCCAAAGAATGCAAGGACAAAAGAAATGATCTATATAGCCTATACATATTTTACAATTAGAAATTGTAACCAATTACAAATAGGTTACAATTACAACAACAATTACAATTTTAACAATATTTCAAGTGTATTTCTTTGTAAAAACTATACATTTTATCATACGTATTAAAAAAAGGTAAGGATTCATTAGTTTGAATATTGGAACAAACACTATAATAACATCTTAGTTGATAATTCAATATACCTACTTTATTTTTGACAAAACATCATACTATAGTATATTTAACTATGAGCAGAAATTGGTGAACAAAAGCGTACCTATTTAATGTGACAGTAGTCTTTTTTTACAGTCAAAACTTTATAAGCTATCCAAAACTAATCACAAAATCGTGTCTAAACATTCATATTTAGTCTGTAATATATTGTGTATGATATATTAGTATATACATGTGAATTTGCAGCTTGTTGCTTATACAGACATTTTATTTCAACATATTTCAGTCTATTTTTACTCATACAAACTATATTGCTATAGCCTACTAAGATGTGTTTATGTAAACATAACGTTTACTAATGTAGGTGCGAGAGTGAATGAACAAGGCACAGACACGCGCTGTATAACTGTAAACAAAGCGCGCGCGCCTTTGCCGTTCACTCATCATTTAGCCTACACACATACACGCAATTCATATTTAAACAGTCTTTTTGTGGTTTACAGTCCGACACTTCAATATCACGATTAGAACAAAGCACTAGAATAAATGACTTACTACATCAGCTGGATCCGTTGCTCCTCGAAATGAAACTACCAGCACTTCTGGTACATTTTCCAGGGTTAGATATTCCTCACAGCGAAAGGATACGCTGTGTACACAGCTGTACAAGATACTTACTAAACACGATGTGTTTTATAATCCAGCTGGTGGGCGTTGGCATGTTTGAACGGCTTGTCTAAAATCATTTGCGTTTGAATAGCGCGCGCTCTCCGTGGGCGTGGCACATTAACGCGTAATTAGGTATAATGAGCTGGAAAGAAAAATACTGACATCTCTCTCTTTTCATACAGATTACATAAGCTAAGAATATTTGTTTTTTTATATAAATTAACTCATTTAAAAGAAGAGAGTTAAAGCTTCATTATGGAAAAACACTCGTGCCTGTATGACAAGTATTCGCGGAATTAAAAATAATCTTAGTACGCGTTTCAGAATGGACTTCACTGACAGAGAGAAGGCAGAACACGCATCATGTTTGTTTTTCTTTATTTGGCGAAAAGCACAACACTTTGTTTTTATTGTGAGTATCCACAAAAAAAAAAATAGACACGTATCAGGATCTAATGATGTACAACACTTAATATGTAAGATCAAAATCAACAGAGTATTTTGAGTTTCTTTT
Source organism: Tiaroga cobitis (assembly GCA_030578255.1). Lineage (NCBI taxonomy): Eukaryota > Metazoa > Chordata > Actinopteri > Cypriniformes > Leuciscidae > Tiaroga > Tiaroga cobitis. The sequence goes on from CM060606.1 coordinate 8,507,948, forward strand.
GCACTGATAAGAAAAAAGCGAGACTATCGCGCCGGCGCGATAGCCGACCTCAGAGGGTTAAATTGTATTTTATTTAATGGCATTTATGTTAAAGATACAGGAGAGTTATAATACACACATAGCACCCAATAAATCTGTTGTTCGATATCTGACTGCTTGTATTGCCTCGTGACTGATGAAAAATTTGCCTTGTTGTGTGCAGTAGAATTGTGATGCATCGCAATGCATCGTAGAATCGAATTGAATCGAATCGTTACCTGGTGAATCGTAATCGAATAGAATTGTGAGGGCAGTGCCAATGCACACCCCTACATTCTTTTGACTTATATTTGACTTACTTTTGACCATATTTCTAACTGTCACGATTCATGAATTCACTGTTTCCTTCTTGTCTCGTGTCTTTGTTGTAATTCGTGTGTGGGTGTGTGAGTAGAGGGCGTGACCAACCCATTATCCTGATCAGCGCGCAGCTGGTTTCACTTTCATTACCAGCTGCAGCTCATCCACTTTACCCTTCATATACTCACCGTTTTGTCCTCTCCTTTGTCAGATCGTTGTTTGGTGTTGTCGTGTGTGTGTTCCTGATCCCGGTTGGCGTCCAGTTCTATTCATTGTTCCTGTCCTGGTTTCCGATCGTGTCTTCGTCTCAGTGTTCTGGAATTCTCATCATCATCATCGTCACCTCATCTCTTCATTCCACCTGCACTCTGTTGATCATCGACGTCCCTGCGCCACTCCCCGTGTCCAGGCTTCATCAGACTCAGCTATTATTAATAAAGAAGAGTTTTACTTGCATATTGCTTCCTTGCCATTATTGCCGTGACACTAACATGCAGTCAAACGTGACACTTCAAGCCAAACCAAACCAAGCCAGTTCAGATATTTCATGTGTTCTAGCACTAGCACACCTGGTGCAACTAAAGAAGCCCTTGATTAGTTGCATCAGGTGTGCTTGAGACAACACCTGTTTTGCAGATTTGTGCTGTTGTGAGGGATTTTATTTAGGGGTTTGAATAATTTTGAGACTGCAGAAGTCAGTAAAAGTTTGTTGTGTTGAGCTATTTTAATTACTTTTGTTTGATTTGTTCATTGCAAACAGCTGAAAGTCTGTAAATTTTGCCAAAAAAAACCTGATTTAAAATGGGGGCTAATAATTTCGACTACAACTGTACATACTGTCAATAGCATTTATTTTGTGAACCAGCCAAGAGGCTTGAGCTTATGATACCTAAAACTGTAGGGAGGTAAGGGCTGTCACGATATAAGACTCTAATTGCACAACAATTACCATGGCCAAAAAACTCATGATAACGATAAAATATGATTGTAGGGAAGCAGAGAGAGTTTTTGTAAAAAAAAAAAAAAGAATAATGTGATTGGCACTTACTACAGACTGGGGTCCTCATCTTTGTTCGGGGTGCTGGTAGAGTGTCTTGCTTTTGCCTCTGACATGATTTTGTGTGGCAGCAGTAGCTACACACTATATCTGTCTTTTCTTTCCTTTTTTTCTGACATGTGGCAACCAGCATTAAGGTGCAATACCACCACCTACTATTTTGGAGTGTCAAAAGCTACAGTTATTAGCACTGAATTATTTACGATATTATTGTTTCTGTGAAATTAATGGAATATCAATATTTCATTTTTTAAATATATATCAGTTATTGTCAATACTGGTATTTTGCGACACCCACTAGTTAAGACATATCCATAATTTTCATTAGAGAGACATGCTAATTATGTTGGTGATTAAACAGCGATGTGCAACTTTTTATTCAAACAAAAAATATACTGTCACAGCCTTTTCTTAAAGAAAGAAAATAACGTTTCTGCTACAACTTCTGCATATAGCAAATGTGACCCTATAGCAATAGGCAAGCATCTTTCTCTTTGTCTAGTGCAAGTCAGCATGGCCGTTTCTTGTGTACTGCTCACAAGGTTATCAAGTTTCAATCATGAGAAAACATGCCACTGGGCTGCAGCCTTGTGTCATGTGGACAAAATACCCGGCCCTGCCTTTTACAATATTGTGCTGGCTGTCTACAGGATGGAGATAAACGTGACTGTTGGAGTCCTGCTTTAAAGCACTTCAGCATCCACAGCTAAAACATGCCAGCTTAAGATGCCAATCTCTATCTGATGTATGCACCGATACATCTATTCTTACTCTGCATGGAGAAAGGGCCAGCAGGATTTTGAAAAGGCAACTTAACAAAAGCCAGCACTTACCCAGATTGTGCAACCATCATCCACTTAAAGCGTCACTTGGGCCTGGGGCAGGATTTCATTTCTGTGCGTGCACAGTAACTATGGCCAGGATCAGACAGACTGCAATGCATTGGGACAGAGCTCTACAATAGAAATGAATGATGTACTACTCATTATTAGACTCTTTTGCACAAGAGATGCTACACGTAGGCGAACTGTCTGCAGATTTTGAAGGAAGCAAATCATTTTTAAAAACCCAAATAGAGGAAGCATCTGTAAATATTAAGAAATTAGATTTGGATTTGGAAAGAATGGATTTCTCAAAGCACAATCAATTGATTGACCTCATTCAAAACATGAAATGTACAAAACAAAGTGACATTATTCTCTTTTACCCTCTGCCATCGCTAGATAGAAAAACAAAATACAGCAGCATTTCTCACTGTCATTTAACTATGTCCCTATTTTATGTTTTTTATTGGCAGGGCCAATTAATCATATAGGTACTTGGGGCACCATGTCTACATAACCAACATTGTGTCAACGTCACAAATGTTTGCACATTTTTTTAAGAAACTACATTTTTGTTTTCTCCATCAATTAGATTGCAGAATGTTTTTTTTTTTTTTCTGTAAAATAAAATCTATTTTACAAGGTGGTGCCATGTATCAAGATAATATTGCACAAATACACACAGCAAGATTGGTGACAGAGTGGTTTGATGAACATAATATTGAAATTGAACATCTCACATGGCCTGCACAGTGACCAGATCTGAATATTATTGAGCTACTTCGGGGTGTTTTGGAGGAGAGAGGCCGGAAACATTTTCCTCCACCAGCATCATGGAATGACCTGGCCACTGTTCTGCAATAGGAATGGCTCAAAAATCCTTCTGGCCACAGTGCAGGTCAAAAAAGGAGGCCCTACACCACAGACTCTGCACGGAGCACAATACATCAAGATATATCAAACTGCAGAACCGCAGAACCACACGTCACTGCAGACTGAGGACAGCAGTGCCAGGCCAGTAGTGTCATACCGGATGTTAGGGTGGTGCTGACGATTGCATATTCCGCCCCAACCACTAACCCTAACCTTCACTATAACTATAAACTCTACCTTAATGAATGCCCACTAAACCTACCCTTAATAATGCTATAAGCTCCATTCAGACACTGGTCTGATGCTGTTGGCCTGGTGCTCCCGTCCTCAGACTGCTGTGAGGTATGGCTCTAGGGTTCTGTAGGTTATTATTGAATACATCAAATGCTGATTTAACAATGAAAAGTTAAGTATACATTACACGAAATAACTCCTATTTAAAAAATAATTAATTTGTTGACTAGATGCTGCATTAGTAGAGAACAGCAGTATGTTTGCAGGCTGAGAGGACATTGACAGAAGTAGGCTAGGCTACCACAAGCGATTAGAACAATATGACAAAAATACAAAACAAATGTTAAAATTTCATGATAGGAACAATCTATTTGAATTAGTTTACATCCATCTGATCACATGTATGCATTAGTAAGCCAGAAAAGTTGCATATTGATGTGAGAATGTGGTGGTATGGTGGTCCTCGAGCACCACCTTTGGTTAAACTTAACAAAGATCAAGGATGACAACAAGACAGCCCTCCTTAACTCCCCTGTTTCCCCAGCAGCTCCGTTTGGTTCTGCGGTGGATGGCTTTGCTGAGATTTTTACAGGGGCCCAGAAATCATCGCAAGCCATGGGTCCCTTCCTTCCAAAGAGAGCTAGTTCTGCTGCTGCTTCTGGTCCCCCCATACCGCAGCAGACTCAGCAGCACACCATTTACACCTGCTCAGCCCAATGCAGAACATGAGATCAGGCAGCGCTCCTGCAGTGGTAAGCACTAACCTTTTCTGAGGTGCCAGGGATCCCGTGCTAAGATAGTGCAGAACCCTGAGCAACAGCCTAAGCAGCCCTGATGTATCAGCCATGAAGAGGAGAAGGCCGGACCGCCCCCCAAGCGACCATGTGTTCACCTCCCAACCCCTGTTCAGTTCCGGGCGTTGGGGGCATTGTGTTTGTTACCAATACTGGGTCCGCCCCACGAGGGTGTGAAAACCCAAGCTCCTAACCGCTGTTATAGTGAGTCAAAATTCAAAAATAAAAAAAACACCTTCACAAAAAATACATCTAATGCTGAAACAAATCATCTCGCAGATTTGCCCAAGGGATTCGTTTTTATCAGTGGATCTGAAAGACGCGTACTTTTACATCCAGATATCACCACAGACCGTTTTTGAGATTCACGTTTGAAGGGGTGGCTTGTCAATATACAGTCCTGCCTTTCGGACAGTTTGTTGCTCCGCGCAGCTTTACGCAGTGTGTAGATGCACCTTCAACAGCTTGTGACAGAGAGGTGTACAGATCCTGATCTCAATGACTGGCTAGTCTTGGCCCGGTTGAGACAAGAGCTGTGTGTGCACAGGTTCCCGCTCCTAGTCACAAGTTTGTTGTCTCCCAGCCAATGGATAACTTTCCTAAGTGCAGTTTTCTACTCGGTCCCGATGCAGGCCAGGCCTTTGCAGGGTTGCTCTTATAAATTCAGAGCGTCATGGCATCATTCAAAGTTGGTGTCTCTCTTCCCCTCAAAACATTTCAGAAACTGCTGGGCTTCATGGCATGGCATCATGGCTCGGTTTTCAGAAGGAAGGTAATCATAATAGACACCTCCAAATCGGGTTGGGGCGCCCTGTGCGACAGCAGGCCAGCGTTTGGCTCCTGGACGGGCCTGATTCAGAACTGGCACACCAGCTGCCTAGAGATGATGACAGTCTTCCTGGCCTTCAAAACCTTCCAGCCAGAGCTGACGGGGCACCACGTCCTGGTACGATTGGACAATATGACAGTGGTGGCCTTTATAACGCACCAAGGGGGACCCAGGTCACGTCTGCTGAACAGGCTGGTGAGTCGCCTCCTCCTATGGGCTCACTACAACCTCCACTCAGTGAGAGCAATGCATGTGCCAGGCTCTCTGAGGAAGGGAGCTTCTCCCGGGAAATGGAGGCTCCACCACTAAACGGTGCAGATGATTTGGAGTATCTTTGGGTGAGCGGAAGTAGACCTCTTTGCTTTGAAAGTGAACTCCCACTGCCCAATGTTCTTCTCGAAGGAACTGTGCAGGTGCACAGACGTGATCCAATCAGGCTTCAGCATTCGGTGAAACTGAGTTTCCCCATAGCGTCAGCAAAAACTGATGCAATGCTCGTTCCTGTTATCTCAGGAACTGAGGTTACATTTGTAACCGAACAATTCATTGTGCATTTTAGACATCTTCATTGATTATAATGGAACTTTGACAGACGTTGCAGAGACACAGATAACGGTGTGCTAAGCGAAGTTTCTAACAGCACTTTGTGATTTCTGTTCTTAAATCTGTCTCCCTCTACGAAACTTAAAGGAAGTGTATGTCTCGAAATCCTTTTGCTATCTGATAAGTTATCATCTCGGATCACTGGGGGTACAGCTGCGCTTACCTGTGGTGAATGCATGATGGACAGCTGTTCAAAGTGCAAACAGAGACCAAAACAGAGACCAGAGCCACAACTACACAGTCCAGAGATAGGTTTGGTTGTGGCAAAAAATTATTAACCAACCAATATCACTGCGTAAGAGACATTATGAGACAAATGGTCTTTTAAAATGATTAAAATGATTCTTGCAAGAATAGGTTCAGTCTGACACACAGAAGTTACGCTGTGCATGAGAGTGACACACAACAGGAAGATATGAGACAGCCTTTATACTCTTTTCAAGGTTCCTCTTCACCCGCTGTACCTTTCACCCACCCAGATAAGGTCCTTACTGCTGTTCAGTCTCCACTTAAAGACACAAACTGGTACTGAAATAAACTGGCCAAAACTGGCCGTCCCTACGGTCAGAGGTCCTATCCCATATGTTCCTGAAACGTCACGCACAAGCACGTAGCCACGTAAACACATATATTTTACACATTGAACACATAGGTTCTCGCTCTTATGATATCAGTTAGGGATCAATGACTATTAAAATTTCCACAACAGTTTGATATTGAGAGACAAGGTTATTGTATGCAGCATAATTTGCGCATACATAATCAGGGAGCTCGTGTTTACTTTCACTTTCAAATTCATGATCGCATGTAGGCTACTTCGTAGTGGTGGTGCTGAGCGCACATTCTACCAGATAAGGGGTCATTCACACAGAACGCGTTTTTCCTTTGTAAAATGCTAGACGCTGGCAGTGGAATGGGGAAAAAACGCAAGGTCTCTAAACAAACTTTTTTACAAGTTGAACTGACTTTAACTTGAGCGCCATGTTTTAGAATGCTGTGTCATGCGCGAGATGCTGCAAAAGATGAAAGACGCGAGTGCAACGTTATACACATCCGTCTAGCGCGTTTACATTGAAAAGCAATGGAAAAGTAGCGAATTGGAATGGAAAAACACGTTCTGTGTGAACCGCCCCCAAGACATTTATCAGACGCTCTGTTGCACAACGAATCCTCCCCTATCATTCCGCGATCAGTAAACTGTGATTCATACTGCACTGTGTGCGACTGCAACTGCTGGATGAGAAGAGTAGACGTTTACAATATACAATGGTTTTTATTTTTATAAAAACAGCTGCACGAGATCTCGTCACACCCCGAGTATGTTACGTATCCAGCATGAACTATATGCATAATGCAATATACCTTTTTACTGCATGTATTAATATGAGCAATACAATTGTACCTTTATCATTCATGTTAGTTCATTCATAGTACATTAATTAACTAAGGTAATAAAAGATAAAATAAGAATTAAAACTCCATTTCAAATGCATTAGTAAATGTTGAAATTAACAAACTACTGTAACAATGAATAATTCTTCTACAACTTGTATTAACCTTAGTTAATGCTAAAAATGGAATGGTATTGTAAAGTGTTACCATTTCATATGATTCCAAAGAGTCGTGCTTAAAGATGGCCATTAAAATGTAATAAAGACCTGTATTACGTATACGTAATATAGCCTATAGTCTCTCACTTTATTTGCTTCTATATTTTAGAACACTTGATGATTATCTAATCAAAATAACAAGATCTATTGTAGTGATTAAAAAGATCTTAAATCGAACGCGTTTCTGATTAGTTTACGTTTCTGTCGGCTGCATGAACATAACAATGTTGAGAAAGTAATCACGTCACTAGTTTTAAATATGCAACTTTGTCGGCTAATGAATGCATAAAAGTGACCAGGCGGATAAAAAATAATGCAAATAGATGGTAACAATTGCGCCATAAAACATTTGGGTCAGGTCTGCGTGTGTTTTTGTCACATTGCATTAACGGTTGACTGAGGTAATTTTAGAGTCCTCACAGCCTCGACGGCAAACTACTGTTCTTTCTCTGCTGATGCAACATCTAGTCAACAAATGAATTACTTTGTAATGATATGGCAATATGTAGCTACTTTAGTGTTATGTATTCATACCGTTTTCCGCTGTCGGTGTTTTAAATGTGAGCGCTCTCGCTGCGTGTTCTCTCCGTGCTGCGCGCTGCCTCACGTGCAGGGCCGGCTTTAGCCCTTTGGTTGCCCAAGGCGAGATTGATTTTTGCGCCCCCGTAAGAAAATTGTGTGCATTTTAATGTTAAATTCATCAATCTGGTGCACTTTAAGAGTTCAAAATTAAAAGCTCCAACCCATATTCAGTGTTCAAAGACCGTAAGACCTTCGTTCGTCTTCGGAGATTTCCACGACGCGCACGCGCGAGAACTTAACTGAAGTAGTTGAAGGAGATCGCAATTCTCGCGCATGCGTCGTGGAAATCTCTTGAAGTCTCGTTTCAGGCATACAAGGAAGAAAAGGAATAGTCGTATAAAGTCGTTATTTTTGTTTTATTTCCGCACAAAAAGTATTCTCGTCGCTTGATAAACTTATAGTTGAGCCACTGTTGTGACATGGAATATTGAAACATTTTCTTCATTGACTTTCTGGGACGTCAGGATTCATTCCCTTAGGGAGCCTATGGAGGAGTGATCCAGCTGTCATATTTAATCAAAAATATCTTCATTTGTGTTCCGAAGACGAACGAAGGTCTTACGGGGTTGGTACAGCATGGGGGTGAGTAATTAATGACTTAATTTTCATTTTTGGGTGAACTAACCCTTTAAACAAAGAAAAATTTAAACCTCTTTTAGTTAGTGTCTGTCTACATTACATAATAATAGTTATAATATTAATCCCATGATAATACCCATATATTGTAAAACAATGCACTGAAAAATAAAGGAAACTTTCATAAGTTTTGTACTAATTTCTATACTAATAGAAAGAGTATTTTTCTATACTTCACATTAAAGATGTGATTGGGCCAGCCCAGTGTCAATCAAGAAAACAACCAATCGGCCGCTGATCTACACGTTTCATGCGGTGTCAGAAAAAAGCTAACGCTGACTTTTTTTTGACCAATGCAACACCAGCACTAACCCAGCGCCGCCGATTAAGCAAAACAAAACAAAACGAATGGGCTATTTCTATTTTAGCCCCCGGCCGCTTTTTTGCTTTATCCATCTTTTTCAGGGCGCCTACTCCTCATAAATCTTATGAGGGCGCCTACTCCGCTACACACACCGGTATACCCACTTTTTGCGCCACTGGCAGGCTTATGTGCCGGCATGGGGCTGAGCCCCGGAGAGCCCCGGCCCAATTTAACCACTGGCTGTGAGCTTGATGATATAGTATACATACCTCTGCTTTGGGCCCGTTTTTCTTCCTACTCCTTCCTTCGTTTTCGGAAAGCCGATCCCGATGGCTTGGGTGTTCTTTTCATAATAAAAGATTATATAATATATGATCATTTATAGCCTACAACCGCCAAGGGGCGTTTAAAGCGCTGAAACTAGCTGTCAGATGTTTTCGCGCCACTCCTGGTTGCTGAGCAACGCGCGTGAGTTTGACAGCTGCCTGTCAGAGTGACTCAGTCGTTTTTTACGATTGTATAATCTAGTAAAAGAAATGGACAAATACAAGCAGTGTGTGGACAGTGCACAGAAAAGTGTACAGCGTGTGCGCAGCTTTCATAATACGATACATTTAATTAACTTTTTTTTTTTTCTGCAATTTTGCGCCCCCTTCCAGCAGATGGAGCCCCAGGCGGCCGCCTGTGTCGCCTGTCGGCAAAGCCAGCCCTGCTCACGTGTTAACGTAAACAACTCAGCCAGTGATAGTTTGTTATTTGTCCTCTAGAGGCCGCTCTCACTCTGTATAATGCCAGCAGTCTCTTCTGTTCTGAGCGCTCTCGTGCTGTGTAATGACCGCGCGCACTTCTCAGCCGCTCCAGCAACGGACGCAACCCGTAAAAACTATCGGTGTGCATTTTTGCCGATAACGATAGTTCCACCAAACAACTATCAGTGCCGATTAATCGGCAAAACCGATGAATCGGTCGACCTCTAGTAAAAAGCGCTATATAAATGAAGGTATCTTGACTTGACTAAATGTTCCTAGAGACACCGTTGGAAGCATAGTTCGCAAGTTCAAAGTTAAAGGAACAGTGGTTACACTACATGGATAGGGCAGAAAAAGAAGCTATCAATGGCTGCAACTAGATTTCTGAGGTGGCAGGTTCAGAAAAACCATTGAGTGACTGCTAAAGACCTGCAACAAGACTTGGTGGCAACAGGCACTGAGATTTCAGCTAGCACAGTAAGGTGCGTACAAAACGCATACATTTTCCAATGCCAGAACTCCACTACTGACCCAAAAGCACAAGAAAATTCAGCTCCAATTTGCTCAAAATCTTATAAATAAGCTACAGAAGTTTTGTGGTTCTGTTCTATGGAGCGATGAAACAAAACTTTTTGGAACTTTTTGTCCCTATGGATCAGCGGTATGCCTGGAGGAAGAAGAATGACGCATATGCTGAAAGAACACTACAGTTAACCCTTAGGGGTCCAACATGTTTTTGGGGTCCTTGAGATGTTTTGAAATGCTCTGACTGTTGTGCTTTTTTCAGTTGCTGAAAGGTGGCAAAGGGCATGTTTATAAAAGATACTTAAATGTCTTAATTTAAAAGGCTACTTAAAATACGTAAAAGGCCTAATCCAGGATTAATCTAAGCTCTGTCTGTGAAACCAGGCCTTTATGTAATTTTAGTGCTTAACTCCATTAATGAGAGAGGAATATTTAAGTCAGGGATGGGCAACGTCGGTCCTGGAGGGCCACTGTCCTACAGAGTTTAGCTCCAACCCTGAAAAAATCACCTGCCTGTAACTTTCTAGTAACCCTGAAGACCTTGATTAGCTTGTTCAGGTTTGTTTGATTAGGGTTGAAGCTAAACTCTGTAGGACAATGGCCCTCCAGGACTGAAGTTGCCCATCCCCGATTTAAGTTATTTAGTTTACTTCATTAATTCTCTTACTTCAGTAAATGTGTGCGGACGCACAGTCTAAAGTGTGTGGACGGTCCCACACATATTTACACTAAATTAATTTTTTTATAAATCCCGATATGCGGTAAAGTCCATTTGAAAAGCACATTTCAATGTCTTTTTTGTGCACAAAGTTAAAACATCAGCGGCCCGTTCTTCGTACGTCGCTAACTCATTTAGCTGGATTTGATTGTTGGCGATTTGGAATGATCTTGGATTGTTTGGTTCTTCGACGCTCATCCTGGACTTGCTGTCATAGCAACAGGTGCGCCAGCTTGAACCTGCTCGCGAGCAGGCTTAACTCATGTTAACAGGATTAGATAAGCGGAGCTGATACGGGAAGTCTTTTAGCGCAGCGCGATAGTGTACTTTTTGAGAGATATAATTTTTCTCATGACTCGTGAGGATGTCGTTTACAACATTAATTTGTTGAAAACGCATAAATGTTCGACTCGGAGTCGGGCTTTAATAACAGTGCAGGCAAGGTACTATTGCGATTCTTATCCAGATAAGTAATATTATACCAAATTTTAAAAAGGCAGTTGACTGACTAAAATCTCTTAGATGGTGTGTGACTATGTTCCATATCACAAATATGGCCAGGATCTGTGCATGACTCAAGAATTTTCAGAGATTTATGCACATTATTTGAACGTGGTAAGGAAAAATATAAATATCAAGCTCAATGTATTACATACACTTATGCTTATCCTAACAGAACTGAATTTTTCCATTATACAGGTGATTACAACTGCTTGGAGACAGGTGTTTTATGACCCCATTCCCTGACCCAAACCCCAGACCAGTTACAATGCCGCTCTAGCCAGGACAAGGGCACACAATGAAGTGAACTTTAGCCAACTAAAGTGCCTGAAAAGTCTGAGGGTTGCACCTGACAGGGCCTGAGACATTGCATGGGCCATATAACACAACATTGCACCATCAGAAAAAATATAAAACATTTCATTAATGTTTAATAAAAGACAAATATGCTTAGTTCTTTGGGTTTTATTTTAATTGTTCTTTGTAAAGAAAAGCCAGTGATCAAGTCATCTTTTGCCTGCAAATAATATATATTGTACTCTGTGTGAAATAATATATTAGCACTTACTCTGAAGTTCCTATGAAGCAACTCTATCTCTAGTGCCAGTTTTTTTTTTTTCTTTAAGTTGTCAAGTACTTTCAGAATACTCTGTTTTCTAGGGGTAAACCTGTCAACACATGGCTTATGCATCAAAAATTAAAAGGAAAAGTACAACACTGCCCACCTCTGCATCACTGCTGTGTGCAGACTCTTCTGTAGATGTGGACTCCTGCAACTCATATTGCATTCAGAAATAATAGGTACTCAAGTGTAAATTAAGTAAAGTTATTTATGCACTTAAAGATACCTGAGAGGGTTTCTTCACTGTCCTGTGCATTTGGGGGAAAATGGGCATTACAAAGTGTTGTACTTTCTTCCCTTTTGATGTAACGTTAGAAAAAGTCCACTCACTGCACATGCTTCAGTCACCACTTGCTTGAGAACAGGTAAAAGTGTCGGTGTATTGTTTAAAACTGCACAAAAGAGGAAAACACAATTTCATTACAATGAAGTACTGGGGGAAATGTGATCAATAACTCATGGCAACATATTTTTTTACATTAACTATGTAGTTTCACAGTCACACATGTAGACTTTCACAAGTCAAAGCAATTCTTTACTACTCAAGGTTTAACAGTTGATATGACTGGACAGCCATTTGGATTATAGGCCTACTTAATTTAATGCAGCAACAAATTATTTTACAGTGTACTAGGATCATTTAAAGTTCATTTACCAGCAGTGAAGGTGTTCTGCTCCTGCCCTCTGGCTGTGGGTCTGAGGAAGAGCTGGACCCAGGGATGCCCTCCACAAGGTTCACATTTAACCCAAGGGCCAGCTCTTCTGCTGGGGTATAATGTGGGGGTGCAGGACCACCACCTGTTGGTTTTTCCTTTTCTTTTTTTTTCTCAGCTTTTTTGCTTTTATAAACAGGCAAACTTTTATTAACAGTGCCTTTTTAAAAGAGATTAGTATAAGTAGTACGAATTACCATTATGTAGAATATTCTAGTACTTCACTTTTACTTGTTCCCATGTTCTAGTAGTGGGTGGTGACTCTGACATTACAATGAACAAAGTTATTAACTATTTAGAAAATTATTCAAATATAAAAATACTGTAATAAGTGATAAAAACATCTAATATAGTCACTACAAACTTAATTTGTCTGCTACTTTTTGCCAGCCCTCTCTCCTGGCTTTTGCACATTTTGAGGTGTTCCCTGGCGTTTTAATTAAGTTTTCAAATTCAGCATATCCTTCAAGCAATAACTCTTGCTCTGCTATGGTGAAAACTGAGTGCGCTCTTTGGCCACGGTGAGCAGCCAATAGCAGCGTTGCTGATCAATGTTTCTACTATCGATACATATCCCCTATGAACGCGCAATTATCTCAGATAACTCAATCCAGTCATACTAATCATAACCGGAAGGAGTGTTCGAAGAACCTAATTAGCCGGATCATGATGATGAGCACGATGATATTATCTTGGATGTCTCGTTTGATCTAGGATGTTTTAAGCAACGTACGAAGAACGGGCCCCAGGTCCCAGATCTCAATGGTCTGCTGTTGACATACATGCCGTAAAAATGCAGTCAGCCTATGAAGCAACGACGAGCAACAGTCACATCAAGCATTTAGTCAGTTTTATTCTGCAATCATTTGTCAATGGTACTCTTGGTTTCCTGAAACGAGGTCCATTTACGCAAAGCCAAATTATCTGTCCCAGACTACATGTTGCAGATAGGTAAGCTATTATTACTGTCAGCAGATGTCTGGAGAAAGCGGAGGGGGGGATGGAAGGAGATGATAATGTGGCTTGAAGCAGAGCTCCATCATCACACATTGAGAAGCGGTGTGCGGAAAGCAGGAGCATGTTTGAGGTGATTGGTATGTGCATTTTTCCCTTCTGTCTGTCAGTCTTGTTCAGCCCTGTCTCACCCTCATTTCTCAGTCGCATCCCTCAACACTGACAGACATCCCCCCCAGTTGTCACAACATGTATGTGTGTGTTCGTGTTTTAGTGTAAGATTTCACAAACTAACCCTTCATCTGAACATTACACAGGAAAAGAAAACAAAGACCAAGCCAAAGACTTTCATTCAGTAGTGCATCATGACTTTTCAAAGTCAGAATCTGCTAAAGGTCTCAGTTTGCAGTTCCTCCTCAAATGATGCTAGACTTATGCTTAAAATGAGAAAGAAAACAAGACTGATTCAGTTTGATGCCACAGTTTGGTTGTGGAATTGATTTAGCTAAATCAAGAGACTGCATGAAAAGGAGGTCTGAGATTCTATAATGCATCTCTTCTGTATTTGTAAATATTTGCTATACATTAAAAAAGTCAAAATATTCAGTAACACAGTGGCCACAAACTGGTGTCTTCTCCTGGCTCAAAATAGTTACAATAGTACACAGCTGCTGCTAGTATACTCATGGTATTAACGTTGATAACACAAAACTACCACTGTTTGGAGCCAAATAGTTCAATAAGGCTCTAGTTTGGAACAATAACATTAAAGGTTCACATAGTTGTCTGGAAAAATCTTTATGATGTAATTGTAGCATCCAAACAAAATAATACTTTGATTTCTATTGGAAATAATCTCTCTTTTTTTTTACTCTTGGCTTGACTTCAACGTGGCCTCACACTGACAATTCAGTGATTCCTACACTTATTCAGCTGTGCTAAATGTACCGTACTTCAGTAAATTAAATGTCACTCGAGTTGTGAGCTTGCAGTTTGAATTAAACATAATAAAATAAAAGACTATACGGTAAATTATGCTTGTTGTTTTCACAGTAATAGTACTGTTTCCAATACTGGATAAGCTGTGTATAACTTGGTGCCACAGGGGCATTCAAGTGTTCTCACTACGTGTGGTGCTGCTTTTGTTATATTTAAAGACACAGCGCCTGCTATGGTTCAGCAGGTTATAGATTGAGTACTGCAGACTGGCTGCTATAACCTTACCCTGAGGGCCTTAAGTCAAGTCAAGTCATCTTCATTTATATAGCGCTTTTAACAATGGATTGTTTCAAAGCAGCTTTACATAGATAAACATATAATTTAAGGTAACAGAGATTGTTTTGGCTTTATAGCGGTTCTTAAATAATGTTATTTCCAGCTAAAGTTAATTTTGATTGATTCACCTCCGTCAAAATGATCAGACTTTAAACGCGAACCTGTGATTAACGCTGACGCCGTTCACATGCACATTCAGAATTGATTCTATAGTTATGTACTTTTGAAAATATGTGCGCAGGTTTGTAATTCCATACAACCCAGCCTAAACAAACTACTTGTCTTGCCTATGCATTTTGACACAGAATTTTGTTTTATTTTATCACTTTGGGGTACGCGAACCAAAATTCACAACGCTTTATCTGTAGAGTGGGAATGGGATCCTCCATAGGGAGAGGATAGTGGACACTTCAGCACTGCATTGTCATCGGATCCAGGCGGATCTCCTTCGTCAGACGCCTACCACTCACAATGCTACCCTAGCGGAGCTTTGAAGAGCGGAGACCCCAGTAAATAACTCTCTAAGCAAGAGGAGGCCTAACGACGCTCGCGGCAACCAAGGGGGATCACAGAACTTACAACCATAGACAGTAAAAGAAATGGACAGAGCGATCTCATTGGAACTCAGTTGAGACAGTTGAAGCCCACTTTTAGCGATTTTTGAGCACTTCCGTTCCTGACGCGCAGACTCAGACCGACTCAAACTAAGCTTGATGACGTGAGCGACCTGTCTGACAGACGTTAATCTTCTAGTAGCTGTGCGTGAAAATTGCCAACGTTAATCTTGCAG
Source organism: Tiaroga cobitis (assembly GCA_030578255.1). NCBI lineage: Eukaryota > Metazoa > Chordata > Actinopteri > Cypriniformes > Leuciscidae > Tiaroga > Tiaroga cobitis. The sequence goes on from CM060606.1 coordinate 8,523,480, forward strand.
AGACGGGGAACTTGAGCAAAGAGTTCTTTGGCGTGAGTGAGCAGGAGTAAGTATTCCGTTGCTTTTATGGACTCATTATCTATGGGCTTCTCCCTTGACGGGACGTCCCCCCGATTGCCTGCGAGCTTCTCCTCCTGTCTGTACGGTCATTTCTGTACAGCGCGACAGAGAGTCGAGTGGTTATGACGCAATCGTTAGCCTATTTTTACCAAAACTGTTTCTACGGGGCCATTGTGTAACATAGAAGGTAATGGAGCCCTTTATACATTGTCGTGTTTCTTTAGAAATAAATAATGGACAAATGGAGTCTTTAAACGCCTCAGATGTAAAGTTATTCGCTGTCAAAGTGACGCCAAAATGAATGGGAGTCAATGGAAATGCTAACGCAAGTGAAGTTCTGCTACAAGATGGCGGCACCCGGCCGACTTCAACTTCCGGTCGATGAATTACCCCCTTGCTTACAACTTGGCATGCATAGACCGAGCCCTGAGGATGGAGGCCTTTAACCCCCAGGGGTCAGCCGGCGCGACAGCCTCGATTATTTTCTTATCAGTGCGAAAGAGACTCAAATAACTGTCGATTTTTAACAGTGTTATATATATATATATATATAAGTGTTATATATAATTCAAAACAGTTAAATGTCTACTTTTATTTGTGTACACTCATAATAAAAAAACAAAATGTTGTAATTTTCGTAAAATAAAGAAAATAAACATGATGCACGTTCTGCCATCTCTCTCATTCTGAAACGCGACAGAAAATGAACTAACTCAGAGAATACTTGCCACACAGACATGAGAGATGTGTCTTAAGAAATCTTGAAGTGTCTATTTTTAAAATCAGTAATCAAATCAAAAACAAATGTGGGTAACACTTTATGATAACTGCACACTATTAATCATTAGTAAACAGTTCATTGATCATTTAAAAAGCATTAATAGACATTAATAAGCAGTTTATAAATACAGATATAAATGCTTTATTCTTGATTGAAAAGCATATCTATGTGTTTAATAATTGTAATTTCATACTTTATTAATTATCAATTTATCATTTCTAAATGAAGTATTGCATTATTTACAAACCAGTTATTTAGGAGTTGTCAGTGGTTCATAAGTTTACTTGCCTGACCAGCCCGATCTTCACGTCACGCCTGACCAGTCTGATGTTCACGTCACGCCTGACCAGTCTGATCTTCACGTCACGCCTGACCAGTCTGATCTTCACGTCACGCCTGACCAGTCTGATCTTCACGTCACGCCTGACCAGTCTGATCTTCACGTCACGCCTGACCAGTCTGATCTTCACGTCACGCCTGACCAGTCTGATCTTCACGTCACGCCTGACCAGTCTGATCTTCACGTCATGCCTGACCAGTCTGATCTTCACGTCACGCCTGACCAGTCTGATCTTCACGTCACGCCTGACCAGTCTGATCTTCACGTCGTGCCTGCCGCACAAGAGACTGTACACGTCGTGCCTGCCGCACAAGAGACTGTTCACGTCGTGCCTGCCGCACAAGAGACTGTTCACGTCGTGCCTGCCGCACAAGAGACTGTTCACGTCGTGCCTGCCGCACAAGAGACTGTACACGTTGTGCCTGCCGCACAAGAGACTGTACACATCGTGCCTGCCGCACAAGAGACTGTTCACGTCGTGCCTGCCGCACAAGAGACTGTACACGTCGTGCCTGCCGCACAAGAGACTGTTCACGTCGTGCCTGCCGCACAAGAGACTGTTCACGTCGTGCCTGCCGCACAAGAGACTGTTCACGTCGTGCCTGCCGCACAAGAGACTGTTCACGTCGTGCCTGCCGCACAAGAGACTGTTCACGTCGTGCCTGCCGCACAAGAGACTGTTCACGTCGTGCCTGCCGCACAAGAGACTGTACACGTCGTGCCTGCCGCACAAGAGACTGTACACGTCGTGCCTGCCGCACAAGAGACTGTTCACGTCGTGCCTGCCGCACAAGAGACTGTACACGTCGTGCCTGCCGCACAAGAGACTGTTCACGTCGTGCCTGCCGCACAAGAGACTGTTCACGTCGTGCCTGCCGCACAAGAGACTGTTCACGTAGTGCCTGCCGCACAAGAGACGGTTCACGTCATGCCTGCCGCACAAGAGACTGTTCACGTCATGCTCCCCGAGCCTGAGCCTTCTGTCTCCGAGCCTGAGCCTTCTGTCCCCGAGCCTGAGCCTTCTGTCCCCGAGCCTGAGCCTTCTGTCCCCGAGCCTGAGCCTTCTGTCCCCGAGCCTGAGCCTTCTGTCCCCGAGCCTGAGCCTTCTGATCCTCCTGAGGAAGACTCCAGCCTGCTACCTGACTTACCTGTATCGTGTCCGAGTCGGACGCCAGCCTCTGTGCCGAATCATCAGTAGGGCAGATGATTAATGCTCTGCAAAAACACATCATGGGTTCAGCTTCAGGGCCAGTTGTGACGCGTATCAGAGCCCCACCTGACCTCAGTCAGAGGATGGAAGGGGGGAAGGAGGCAGATATAGGAAGGGGGAAGGAGGCAGCCCCGCCAAAGCTTGTTCTGGACCACTTCCGTGATGTTACCTCGCCTGTTTCTAAACTCACGCCTCCTCCGTGCTCTGCCCCTCGAGGTAGGGGGAGCATGAGAGGCAGCTCTTGCTTTATGGTCTCGTCTCCAATCCTCAGACTGGGACGAGCCAGCCCCCTTGAGGCGTGGGCCTGAAACTTCTGGAAGGTGAAACCGGCGCATCAAGGAGGAAGGATTTCTTCCACTCTCCGATGTCAGCCAGGTTAACGCAGAGATGTCTCTCCATCGCCACCATGGCTGCCATAGCTCAGCCGATTGATGCAGCAAACTGTTTGCTGGCGCGGAGGGCCAAATCTGCAGTGCGGTGGAGCTCCTCTACCACCTCTGGGAATATGTCTTTTTCCAAATTCTCCGCACCTCAGTGTAAATATCTGGGAAAAAAGGAAGTTTTGTACGACCTGGTGGATTATGCCCAGAGAAAAAAAAAACGGTCATCGAGGCGGCTGCATGAGAGCGCACTTCTTGCGTTTCCTTAAGCAAGACATAGCGTCCAAAAACTCGTCATATGCTGGTCAGGCAGGCTGAGAGCGCTCAGAGACATTGTTGTCCTCATCAGCCTCACTGCCTGGAGTCCAGTTGTTTAACATGCATTGCCACAGATATGGCCCACTGCAGATGACCAGCTGAGTAATAATTAATAAATAAAATGGCACTCATATCTGTTACTTTCGTTGACATGAGCTCCATTGAAACTGCATATAGTGCGGGACTTGAAGATCGGATTTATATTCATTTTGCGGAGACACATTTATGTGGCCAAGCGTAACTGGATAACCGATTACACATGAAGTGACCAGGTGTAAACTGGCCTATAGTTGCTGGATAGATCACAACATAATGAAACATGGTGCAGCGGTCTCAAGCTGCATTTTGAAAGCATTTTTAAAACTTTTAGCATGCAGTATTTTAAACCGTGCCACTCATGCCAGAAAACCCTGAAAAAAGACGACAACAGCCAAATGTCAGACTTCTGTCCGATGGAATATCATCATCAATTACAAAATACTGCAGACAGAATACAAGAAATATGGAGGTATTGAATATACAAAAGCAGCAGTTGGTGTACAGGCACAAGGGGACTAACAGACTGTAATAAGCGTTCTCAGTCCTTTGTTGAGCAGCTGCTGGATTGCAACAGTACACAATGGTCAAAAAAAAGGGAATGGTCAAAAAAAAGGGAAAGCTTAGATAAACTAAGACTCGCTTCTGTTTATTGTTTCATCGTCCTCTTCCTTTCCTTTTGCAGTCACTGATCCATGCACTTTATTTTTTATTTCTGTAAGGTTCACCCAATGGCATTCTACACAAGCACAAACAGTTACTTTCAGGCCAATTCACAAACACATGGCTAAAAACTCCAGACACACTTCTGCATTTTGCAGAGTAGAATAATAGTACATACTCTGTCTTTCATTATAATCAAGTTGATTGGCTTTAGTACAGTTTATTCACTGCTTCAGTCTGTGCGTTTCTTGGCACTATTTCTTGGCACTAAGTGTGTCTATTTACATTGGGGAGGAAAAAATATACAAAACAACTAGCAAAATTTGGTCTGAAATGTGATTTATTCAAAAGTTAATTGAAAAAGCTATTTTAAAGCAATTTTGTTTCGCACTGTAAATAAAATATATGGCCCAATGGATTTTCTGTATATTTTTACACAGGTATTTCCCCTGTATTTAGAATTTTGAAACATAGGATTGTGTTTTGGGGTTAAAGGAAATTAGCAGCACTGGGTTGCCAAAATGACACAAATTGGGTTGTTTTCAAATCAGGATTTTTAAGAGTATATTACAATTATTCATTATGAGTCTAGCAATTCCTAATAAACCTCAGGTTAGAGGAATACGAATCAAAATAAGAGCAAACAAAAGACCTACATGTTTGAATATGCAGGGTATGTTACAGTATAACTGCTTTCTCAACAATGTATTGCAGTGATGTAAAAGAGAGAGAGAGATGCATAGATTTGTATACAGGTCAAATTATGGTTTCAGACCACCACAATTATTTACTAGGCACCAGAGGTGTCAAATTCAATCAGAGCTGCAATCAAGCATCAGGTCTCCCTGTCCCGCTCAAACCATTCATTAGTTTGACAATGACGAATATTGATTGTGAAAACCTCCTCAATGTGACAGCTAAGCTGTTCTGTCCCAGCTGGGTCACATCAGCTTTGTGTCTGCCATCAGTCCAAATCAAATCTCACGTCATAGAGCATGTCATTATGGCTGTCTCTCAAATGTGCTTGCCTACAATGCCCTGGATAAAGTCATTACGATGGAGAAGTGAATGCATTTTTGTTCTTTTGTCTGTCCACAATGCTGGTATGATATAGAAAACATCTAATTTAATGATGTGCATTGTGCATCTCGTCGTTTGAGGATTCTGTTTGTGTGCTGATATGTCTGTGTCAGTGGTGGGGGAGGATACATACTAAGATACATCTGGAGAACAGGTGAAAATCATTTTGAAGACAAACCCTTTCCAGAGTAATTGGAGAGAACTGCATCAAAGAACTTGACCTTTATAAAATGCTGGGAATAACTAATAAAGAACCATGAAGAGAATTTGCCAGATGGCATATATGTGTATATCAGGTCAATTGTAACTCGGTTCAGAGCTAAGGGCATTTTAGGCCATCTAGGCCTAAACCATTAATCATGCAAGACACCATTTGTCTGTCCCAAAACCTAGTGTAGTTGTCTTGCTGTCTACTTCCTACGTGGGCAGCATCACACTACAACACATTGCATTAGAACACAATACAAAGACACCATGGTGAGACTCTAGGATATAGCATAAATATACAAAGCACAAAAGAATATTGATTAAAAAAGTCCCAAATTGATTAATCAATATTGTCAACCCAGTCCTACAAAAAGGCACTCCAAATTTCATCTAGCCTAATTCTAATTCTGTCATTTATGAGACAATGCTTCTCTGCCACTGACAAATTTTCCTGGCAATCCCTGTTTTCACTCTTATACGGTTATATTATATCACCGTTATATAAAAGATCATCTGCATAAACCAGAAGGAGTGCGTAGAAGATTGCTAACGCACAAGCTAGCTACTGTGATCATCAAACATTCAACAGCATATAAATCAAAACCTTGTGTTACCGAATTAAACGTTGACAGTGAAGCTTTGATGATAAAAAGCAAAAATGGGATGTGCTTGATATAGAGGGTATGCATTGACGTCATTTTCCGCCGGAACACGCCCCCGTCTGGACTGAGTGGCAAAAGAGCCTGATGCAGGACTGGATTTAAATGGGGAAACTGCGAAAACGTGAGTAAAACAAATGATTATCAGCTTCACTGCCTGGAGTCCAGTTGTTCCTTGCAGTGATCCATTTGCTTCTCTTTTCTATAGCTTTTGACCTGTCTGTAAAAACATACCTTCGATTTCTTGTAAAATTTATTTGTAAAATCAATCTGAACACAGGCCCGCCCACAGAAATGACCGGGCCCCTGAAAAGGTCCAGTGAATGGGCCCTCCCCAAATCTGCAATAGGCTACTCATATCACGCCTGCGCTCTCTCTCTCTCTCTCTCTCTCTCTCTCTCTCTCTCTCTCTCTCTCTCTCTCTCTCTCTCCTACATTAACACATACATTTAACTGAGAGAGATTTACTCAGTGATGGGGTGTGTGTGTGTATAGTTACACACACACACCCAGGGCTCTCAAGTAGGGCTGTTGGAACGAATTCCGAATATATATATAATTCGAATATTTAAAAAATCAATACTATTCGAATGCTGAAGTTACTATTCGAATATTGTATTTTTTATGTATATTTTAATTTTTTTTATATATACAATCTCGCCTTTCTCATGGCATAGGCTTACACGCATGTGAAAATGAAATGCTTTTGTTTCGTCTGATGAACAATAAAGTTTTAGAATCGTAACACAATCATAACAATAGTCAAAAATGGCGGAGAGCAATGTATCCACAGAAACGGAGATCACCACTCCTGACAATTTGAGAAGTGATGTGTGGAAACTGTTCGGATTTCAAAGCATAAATGGTAAAATTACGAATAAAGAAGTGGTAATCTGCAGAATATGCAAAATCCGAATGAAATATCACTCCTCAACTAGCAACGTTACACCCTGACAAGCTGGGCGATCTGTCCGAGGAACCGCCGCTAAAACAAGCGAGAATTACTTATTTTCTGCCTCTCTCCTCATCACGGGGCTTACCAGCTGTCCGCCAGAAGGCGATAACAGACAAACTGACACGGTTTATCTGTAAAGATATGAGACCGATCAACATCACACAGGGATCTGGATTTAAAGATTTTATTCGCGAGCTTGAGCCAAGGTACACGGTTCCTAGCCGCGCAACAATCACTGACAGAGTTGTGAAACTCTATGAGACAACATCAGACAACGTCAGACAAATGATCAGTGGAAAAAAGATCGCCCTGACCACAGATGGCTGGACATCACTTGCCACAGAGGCATATGTGACGGTCACCGCACATTTTATAAATGATGATTGGGAATTAAAAGATGTCATTCTCAAAACGGCTGAAGCGCAGAAAAGCCACACCGCCGAGAACGTTGCTGAGTGCATCTCAAACATACTCGGAGAGTACAACGTTAGTCGTGAGTCAGTGCTTTCCATCACCACTGACAACGCGGCTAATTATATAAACGCTGTCGAGAGGCGCCTGCAGGTCGTCAATGTCCCGTGCATGGCACACACCAGTGTTTCCCCTACAATGTATTTAGCAGCGGATTTTCAGCGCCGCTGCAAAATCTTCACATGATCAGTAATATCACTACATCCACTTACACACCTAAAAACACTGAGACGTGGCGTCCGCCGGCTCTGCTAATGTGGTGGCTGGAAATATTTTCGATTAGGCTAATGTCACGTTGCCATAAGGGGCCGTTCACATAGCGTGTTTTTCTGCGCGTGCAAATTCGTTATTTCAAATGTAGGCGCGCAGGAAGCGCGCTCGTTTCTCCAGGCCGCCTCTATTCATGGTTGCATAGCAACGACAGACGCCACAGGAGAGAGCAAGCGCTTTTAGAAAGGAGAAAGCGGCGCTCTCCATGAGGACGAGGAAGTAGCAGCAAAGAATTAATTGATTTCTAGCCCTTGCATTAGCTTTACTACTAGATATATTTATGGAGATGAGAAATAAAAAGCCGCCCTGTACAGCTATGATCAGCTGTTCGGCCGAGCTGTCGATGTTGTTACGGAAAGGCCAAAGCTGATCGGTTGGTTTTTGTCACATGGCGTGTTGAGATGAGATGTTACGATGTTTTCATCTCGCCACGCGCGCCTACAATTGAAAGAACGCATTTGCGCGCAAAAAACGCGATATGTGAACGGCCCCTAAAGTGGACTCGGGTGCGGTTGTATCGGGGTAGTTTTACGAGCAGGAGTACATGAGCACAGTCTCGGTCCGACACCCGAGTGCTGTTATTAGTCCGCCAGAAAAGCAGTTCTAGGCTTATTCTTGGCTGGATAACTCTTTTAAAAAGTCTTTTAAAATGAAATACGAACACAGTTTTGGATTAAATAAAGGTACAGTCAAGTCAAATAAAACACTTGATTGTTCATGTTTGTTCACTTCATTCATTGTGCATTAAATAATGTTAACTTAAAACTTTTGATTTTAAAAATGTTAAAATTAAAAATGTAAAAAATTAAGTGCTCACAGATTGGGTGTGGCCTAAAATTTTCAATAAATTATAAATAATCTTTTTCTGGGTTGTGCCATTTCATTTTTCCCCTATCAATATCTACCTTATAGCTGAAAATGAACACAAAACAAAAACGTGAAAAATCCTGTCTAAAATTATAAAATGAAGGTTTCTGTTTGTGACCAGTTCAAGGTGCGTGCTGCAATAATCACCTTGAATCTGTTGATGGTATGTCGTATTTGTATGTCTCAAAATGTCCATTTTTATCCACAAAACTTGCCAGAAGTCATGGTTATTTAAAAAAAAAAGTTCTTCCGGAGGTACATGCCCCCAGACCGATTTCCAACAGCATCAGCTGTTCTACCCCTGAAGTATGTACTTTTGTCACATCTTCAGCCATCCACGGGTGATCCGGCAGCTCTCAAAGAAATGAAAACGAAGATAAAGACGGACCTCTACAATCGATACAGTCAAGACAAAGATGCCTTCAAGCTGCTTAATACGGCTAGCTACCTTGACCCGCGTTTCCATCGGCTAATTCATTTAGAACGAGACCAACGGCAGGAGGTGCGCGAGAAAATAAAAGGAGAGATAAGTCAGCTGCCAGTGTTTGCGGAGCGAGCAGCCATGGCTACGGGGATAACGTGCCAGGAGAAAACCGCTCTCAGTGCTATGGGGGACCTTTTTGGTGATGTTTACCGCCAAGGAGCAGACGCGTCAGATGGTCCCTTAGATATAGGAGCCGTCCTAGAGCAAGAAATGTTGATCTACGAAAGTGAGACCCCACTACCCTCCGATTGCAACCCATTATCATGGTGGAAGACGTCACAGTCTAAGTACCCCCACCTTGCCCAGCTGGCACGGCGCTACTTGAGCATCCCGGGCACCTCAGTTAGAGCAGAAAGGGTTTTCTCTACGGCTGGGATTATAGTAAATAAAAAACGCTCTGCGCTGGATTCAGAAAATGTGGATCGTCTTGTGTTTTTGGCCAACAACCTTAGGGATTAAATCCTGCCAATGTTTTTTTGTAATGTTAAATTGACGCACTTTGATTTAGGCATCTTCATTTTTTTTTTTCAATTTGTGAAGATCGGTTGTGTTCAATAGAAGCTGTGCAGTTATTGATGCAGTCTCAGCAGCCATTGTTTTGTTTTTTTTATAGAAAAAATGTCTATTAAAGTTGACAATTTAAAGTCATTCATTTTGTTCCGCTGTTTTATTGTTAATAAGAAAGCGATCACCTGTTTTGAAAATGTTTATTGTAACGTTAGATGTCCCTCTAGTGGACAGAACGTGTAACAACAACCACATGCTATAGTGGCATTGGCGATCCATAAGCCTGTGTAGTGTCGTAAAAATTAATAATAGGATGAATTTGAGGATTTAATATTCGAATATTATTCGAATATTAAATAATATAAGGAATGGAATTCGAATAGTATTATAGAGGAAGATTGACAGCCCTACTCTCAAGTGTCACGCATTGACCATGACAGTCACTCATTTTGGTCTTTTGTCACGCACTCCCGCCACACATTGTATTTCTCACGCGTAAAAAGATTTATAATATATGTAATATGCCGCAGCGCCCAAAATCATTGTCTCTGGCCGCGCCGCTCTCACTTTGGACCGGCAGGAATCAAGCGCGTCTCCCCTGTGTTGTTAGTCGAGCTACACAAAAGCCAATCAGAAAATAGCACTATTGTATCTGGCTACGATTTAACGCAACTACCAATGAAAAAAAAGAAGAAGAAAATTGTCATGAAACAACCCCATTCCCGCAACCTGTCCAACATCTAAGGCTGCCACTCAGCAGAAGCAAATTCCATCCTATCTTCGATATGTTGGAGTAGTTTTAGCCGGACTGTGCACATGACAACCGCTGTAAATGACGTGAAATATTCTCTCAGTCCTCGCGCATCTGATAAGGCCTCATTAGATAATTTACAGGACGATTTTAGGCAATCGATTGCTTCAATCACACCGGGGAGGTGGTGAGCAATAGGTCTTACTTTTTCTTTTACTGTCTATGGTCTTACCGTGTCAATTCGCGCACTCCATCGTGTGTCACTCTTGCGCTGCTGACCGCGAACTGGCGCGAAGCACTGGCGTTTTGACTTTGCTTTACGTACAACAAAAACTAGCCTAATCAGACCATTTTCAGGAGAGGGGTGTTTCATTATGACACAGGCTACATTTTACTCAAGCAACATTAAATAAAATGCATTTTTTTCTCACTTTCAAAAATAAATGGTGCTATTTTGGTTTAAAATAAAATATGATAACCTTTGCTTATATTTAGGATGAACATAATTATTGCTGGACTGCAGGGGCCCCCCCTAGCGGCTGGGCCCAAGAAAACGTTCCCCTTATGGACGGCCCTGTCTGAACAGTATTTACACTGAAAACCAATGCTCAGTCTTTTTGCCACTCTAAGTATAGTCACTCTGGCTGACTGTGTTGTCACATGCATACCCTCTATTAAAATAAGTATGGTGACGGGGAGGGGACATGTTCGATTCACTTAGTTTTGTCGTGGCCAAGAGATGTTCATTTGTGGGAACATGATAATATGTGGTGGCCACAAGATCATTTTGTCAAGGTAATGACATCCTTATGTCGTGGCCATGCGATGTGAGGTCCTGGAGTTTATTGCGTAAACAAACCTGCGTGACCATAGCACCCTGCGATTATCAGAAATTAAATAAATAACAAAAAAAGAGTGGACTGGAGGCTACGACTTCACATTCCATGGCCAGAACAAAAGGATGTCTTTACCTCGATCATAGGCGGAGGGTGAACCAACTCCAGGGTAAGGCTAAGAAGATGCGCTTCCCCTTTAAAAACACATACATTTTTTTGTAATAGTTTTCATTTATGTGTCGTCACACAACCTACACAGCCCAGCAAATAAGCTCCTCATTCATTTATTATTAAAGCGTCTATGTTCACCAACCACTTTTAATTTTAACAGAAAGGCAAGCATATTGTCTGCAGGATTTGGCATGGCAGAAAGCACACAAAGTGCTCCCTCTATACTCACTAAAAAGCTGTCATCTTCATCGCAATCTCACAAAGTTCTGTTACAATAAATGAAGATGTCTGCACAATTAATCTAGTTCACATAATGAGCTACACTTTTTTGATTGTTATTATGAGAGGATTTCCGAGAGTGCAGAGCTCAGAATATACTCACCACTCAAAACTGGAAGATTATTTTAAACTAGTCGATAAATGCTGGAATTTGCATGGAATGCGTCGATTCGTCACACTGTTTGTTCCCTAATGATGGCGGCTCCCGGGCATGCTGAACATCAGCCGTTATTACAAAAATATGAAAAAATGTTTAAACACAAACCGAATAAAAAGGTGCTCTGCACATCTGTAAAACCAAAATGGCACAAGCCTACCACAGCAGTACTGTTAAATTTAATTTAACTTCTATGCAGCAGCATCTAAAGAAAACATCCCAGGGCTCTCCTTTCTTCCTCAAAATGTGGGGCTGCGAGACGCGTGGCTCAAATGTACTCTCTGCAACCAGTTACAAAGCATTTAAAATCGGCTGTTGGTTATTTCAAATAACCAACAAATAACCAAACCAATATTTCAACTTTGAGCTTCGGTTGCACACCTAAATGGTCAAATACACACAAAAATATGTCAAAATACCTGGCTTGGTGAGTATTCACGTAAACTCAAGTGAATGTACACAGCTGGAAGAAAATAGAATGTATATCAGTGTTTAGAGTGCCGAAGTTACGACGTCACTCTGTAGGCCAAAACGCGGAAGTGAGTTAGCATTTTAGCACTCCCGGTTCCCTCGCTCTAAAGTCTATGGGATTTTTGAATGGGTTTTTGCTAAATCGCCTGAAATAAGGTCTGTGGTGAACAAAGCCTCTAAATATTTTCACGTTTTGATCTATGACATAGAACACACAGTTTGTTATGTGGATAGCAGATGAACCCAAGCGCAGACAGTATGCAAACACACAACGTTTATTATAACAGAAAAACAGGGGAAAGCAAAACCCACGAGGGGGCAAAACAGTACAAGATAAAGTAAACGACTAACCACTAGTGATGTTACGTCTGACACCGACGCTCCGAAGCTTGCTTCAAACTCGAACGGTCCTTGCAATGAACCACTGCTTCGGAGCTTGTATCATTACGTCACTAGTCACGTGAAAATGACGTCTGAAGCAAACACACTGGTTCACTCCTGTAGTGAACCACCTGACTGCTTTGACAGCCCAATCCAGTGTTGACAGATTTGAAACCTGGCGGCTGTATTTCTTATAAAAGTGAAGCCAAACCATTGCAACACCGTGGGTTGTAGTAGTCGGTGTTTGGATTGGCGTTATTGTTGAGGAGAGTGGATTGAGTTTATTTCAGTATTGTGATGGACCCGAGAAAGAGAAGTCGTTCCCAAGTTTGGGAACAAACTTTAACTTTAAACTTATTTCCCCGGATAAGGTTAGTTCTTTGACAGTTCTGCATACAAATATTTTTACATATGTAGTGAATGATATGGAGAAAGACAGAAACTTCAAAAACCCAATGCTACATTACAAGTACAACCAGTTACACGAGCACATCCTTTTCAACATACAAAAATATCAGTCCCATCAGTTAACAAGTTATAGAGTTCTGCTTCCCGCAGATAAACAAGATAAAGCTTTCACACATGATACTGCTAAAAAAAAACTATAGAAACCATTACAGAAATTATATTGAATTAACCATTACATTTTCAAACTTCATGGGAATTTTATTGGTTGTAATGGGAATTATAGTGGTCTCTGTGGGTCTCTACTGATATGTGTTGGGTTCTATTGGTGGGGGCATTAAATCCTGATGGAATATGTCCCACTCCAAACACACTACAAAAAATAATATTGTAGTGGTTTAAATGGTAAAAGCCAATGGTTCCTATTGGTATTTTAATAGAAACCATTAGAATTTCTGTGGTTCCAACTTTTTTTAAGCTGGTCTGATCTTCTGTCCTTGTCTAAAGAAATAATTACACAAACACACATCATGCTTAATGTTTTATTATCAAGGTGAACACATGAAATTAATCAGTATCTGTAAAATTCACCTACTTAAATGAGTTTCACAGCACTAACACTGTTTCAGCTTTGATCGCCTCGGTAAACACGTAATAAACGGGGCGTTAACATATACGCCTACTTGCATTTTATGGTTGTCAGCTTTGTTGCATTACATTTACTTCACCAGGAGATGGTGCTGCAATTTCTATCTGAATGAAGCTTCGAGTAATGAACCATTTTCAACACAATTGTATCAGAAAGCAATAATGCTTCGAAACGCTTCATTTGGCCATCACTACTAACCACACCAGACTAAGACTTTGACAATAAACTATACAGGAACAAGACAGGCTTTTACAAGATCACAACTCTTAGACAAAACACTCGACAAGGTACTCACTGGGTATTGACATGGCACGTAAGGCAATGAACCGGCACAGGACAGCAAACACAAGGAGATTATAAAGGGAACACTAATGATCAACAGGTGATACAGATAAGGTGATAAGGACAGAACGAGGATAACAAGGGGGGGCGGGGCAAGGGAACGAGACAACACAAGCACATGGCCAAAACACAAGACCATGTGCTTGCACACAAAACATGATTCTGTCATGATCCTGCCTCAAGACCAGTGAAAATCAAGGACATGAGGCCAGAATCATGACAGAACCCCCACCTTAAGGAGCGGCTACCAGACGCTCCTCAAGGGGACATCAAACACGGGACATGACAGACTGAGACAACGACACAAACCAACAAAACATGACAAATAACAGTAACGGCAAACACGAAAACACAACAACAGGGTTAGGATGAAACATCAAAAATAATAAACAAGGGGAGTCGGAGGCACAACAAAGTCCTTGGGGAACTGTCCAGGGTGGGTAGGTGGGACGGTGGTCTTGGGTTTACGGGATGTGGGCTTAGGACGAGAGATCCGGGCGGGTTTGGGTGGTGTAGTGTGAGAAGTCTTGGGGGAAATAGTCCAGGGTCGAACAGGGACAGGAGGTACAGTGGGCGACGGAGCGGGAATCACGACAGGGGAAGCTGAAGGTGGTGAGACAAGACTCTTGACCGGGGAAACAGCGGGAAAAGGAACAGGACACATAACAGGGGGTGTAGCAGGCGGCTGTGGAGCGGGAACCGAACTCGGCGCTCATGAAAACAGACTCGGGATCAGCACTCTCCGAAGCAAACTCGGAAACCAAGCTCCTTGAATCAGTCACGGAAACAGCGCTATCAGCAGTTGAGTCTGGAACTACGCTCTCAGTAGTTGAGTCAGACACAGTGCTCTCTGCAGCAGACTCAGGATCAGCCTTCTCAGCCACAGACTCGGGCATCGTGCTTCCTGCAGCAGGTCCAGGAACAGCTCTCACTGTAGCCGCGGCAGGTTGAGAACTCATAGCGGACACAGGGGGAGAGAGGGACGGAGGACAGAGAGCCCTCTTCTTCCTCCTCTTTCTCCTTGGCCGCGGGGCAGAGGCCATAGCCGAACTAGTAGCCGGAAATGAAGAATCACCGGGGTCCTTCGCTGGAGCTGGGGAAACCACCACCGGCAAGGAAGACTCTGGAGAGGAGGATTCCGAAACTGACTCCCACGATAAATGTCTACCTCGCTTACCGCGGAGGCTGACCGATGCGGGAGGTGTCTCGGGAGTCGAGCTGGGACGAGTCTGGTTCCCCACTGTAGCCACGGCGAGGACGCGACCCTCCGGGATCACGGGCAGACAAGCAGAGGGTGGAGAGCCCGAGGAAGAAGCCTGCGGATCCTCCCGGGAAAAAAGATCCCAGAGGCGGGCATAATCCCTCATGATCCGCTCACCGTGGGACGGGACTGGGCAGTTGATCCGCTCACCGTCGGTGGGTGCAGGCAACCAGCATCACTCACGGAACTCCGATTGGAGCAGGGAAGGCATATTGTCTGCTGGGTTCTTTATAGGCCGGCTCATTCTGTTATGTGGATAGCAGATGAACCCAAGCGCAGACAGTATGCAAACACACAACGTTTATTATAACAGAAAAACAGGGGAAAGCAAAACCCACGAGGGGGCAAAACAGTACAAGATAAAGTAAACGACTAACCACACCAGACTAAGACTTTGACAATAAACTATACAGGAACAAAACAGGCTTTTAAAAGATCACAACTCTTAGACAAAACACTCAACAAGGTACTCACTGGGTATTGACATGGCACGTAAGGCAATGAACCGGCACAGGACAGCAAACACAAGGAGATTATAAAGGGAACACTAATGATCAACAGGTGATACAGATAAGGTGATAAGGACAGAATGAGGATAACAAGGGGGGGGCGGGGCAAGGGAACGAGACAACACAAGCACATGGCCAAAACACAAGACCATCTGCTTGCACACAAAACATGATTCTGTCATGATCCTGCCTCAAGACCAGTGAAAATCAAGGACATGAGGGCAGAATCATGACACAGTTATAACCTGCTTGTGGTTTTTTAAACTTTATTGTGTCTGCTTGTGTTTTTTAAAAACTTTATATAGGCTTCAAAATGTATAAATTTTGGATTAACTTGTAAAGATTATCTTGATAGACAAAACGTGTAAGGGTCACAACTCTTTGTTAAACACAGACCTTATTTTTTGCGATTTTCCAAAAGTCTATGGGGAAAATGCATAGCTTTTCGATCGAGGGAACCCATGCGCCACTAGCTTCCGAGTTGTCCTACAAAGTGACGTCATCACTTCGGCATTCTATTGGATCCACACATTAGCTCTTAAAGTGACAGCAGCCTAATATACCTGCTGTTTCCTGTTAATTAACCAAAATAAAGTAAATCACTCACTGCTCTTAACTGAATGACTTTTGTACCTTTAATAAAAATCAATGCAAGTTTAATTCTTACAGTGAAGACTGCTGTATTTTATTTTACATGTGATTATTCAATTTCTGTAGTAGGCTGTAAGCCGAATACTTATGGACTTGTTTGAAAAACATAAAGCACTGTTTGTTTCACTTGTATCTTTTTTCTATTGTATTTGTCTTATTGTTTCTATTACAGACTATTAACTTATTTTCAATACTTTTTTAAGGACTTTTTACTTACATTATTTAGCCTAGTAGTATTCTGCTGTGGTATTGAAATTGAAATTGTGTTAAATAATCGTGATTACAATATTGACCAAAATAAAAGAGCAGCCTTAGAAGATGCATTCGAAAAGAAAATATGCTCTGTTCTCCTCCAAAACCTACTTTGCTGCCTATGTAGCTGAATGATAATCGAATGCCTGCTACAGACTGTGCGATTTCGTTCACTACAAATCACACTGTACAACATGGATCTAATAAACTTGGGTACGAAATATATGTACACTGTGTGATGATGACACCAACTGAATCGCAGGCTACGACGCAAGTTAGTATAGAAGAATAAAGCGTCATCAGGATGCGCTAATGATAAACTAATAGAGCAAGATGAATCTACCTTTGGCAATTGTGTTTTTTATGTCGCAGAAAAACAGAGGAAGCGAAAGAGGAGAATATGGATGTCGTCATGGCTAGGGAAAAGAGGCCAACGTGGCATGCCAAACTTGCAAATTGAGCTTGAGGTAAGGAGTTAAGTTTTAGCGCCATGTCTCGTCGATCAATACATCATTTCATGTTGCATTTTTATTGGCTAGTCAGTGGAAGTACAGTAGTTCATAGCTGCAAACACTATGAGATGATCATGCAAAAGTTCTGACACTGTCAGAAAATGATCGCTGGCTACCTTTGGTCGCAAGACCGTCTTTGAACCTCTCTCAATGTACGACGTAGGACCAGCGTTTAGGAGCCTCAGCCACAGAAATCGCCACAATTTGTCATATTTCGTCTGGGACAGCCCAAAATCATACAATGTGTAACGGGCATAAGAAATAGCATCACGTGTATCTAAATGTGACAAGCTCAGTATAAAAAATAATTAAGAAACTAAATCCAGTATGGCCAATGAAATGAGAAATTTATTATTAATAAACTTGTATTGCATTTGGCTCTGAAATGTATAAATTCTCATCTAAAAACTCTTTTTTCTTTTCTTTATTTAAAACTTTTTTTTCATTTTAATATTGTGGTTCTTAGAGTATTGTGTGGTTCATGGGAATACTTCATTTCTTCCAAAATTTTTATGATGTGTTGGACCTGTTCTTAATAACATTTACTCAATTATTGGTTTAAAGTGCTTAGCTTAAAGGTTAAATAACTTTTAACTCTAAAATCAGGCTAATTTTGTTTTTGTTCTCTTCCTGTCAATCCTAATTCCTGCATATATGAGTTTTCCCAAGGCAAAATTACATCAGTGCTGTTTCGCTACAGTTGTTAACACTGTTGATGGCCTTAACTCGAGTTGTGGCAAAATGTTCTGGATTGTATTACCACGCTACACTGCCTATCACTCTTCATTTAGATTGAACAGAGTTCTAGTTTACACTTCATACTCGACAGAGCATATACAGCGGTTCAAACACCCTAGGGTTGTGTGTTTGACACTTTTCAGAGCTTATTACAGCAAGCATACATTTGGAGCCTTTCGAGAGTTTTCATAAGGGAGCATTCCGAGAATAAGCAGTTTTACGGCACTGGCTCTTTAAAAAAACAGAAGTAGAATGATTTAGCAAAATAATTAAGATTAAATAAGATTTAACTTGGATGACTGCATGACATGAGTAATGTTGGAGTCTTTATGATGCACGTGTAATGATCATTATTGTAATTGAGTGTATATGACGCAAGAGACCGGTGGGCTTTCAGGGCTTATATGCATTAGATAGCCTAATTTATAAGCTCCCTGACAATACTCACCCACAAAGCAAGTTGTTTTGTCTCTGCCGCTGTGTCAACTAATGGAGGGAGTCGTCTTATGAATGACACTAATCTATAAAATCGAAACAAACCAAAACATGACATTAAGATCCACTTCCCTCTAGGGGTTAAACAAGGAAAATGTATCTTAGACAATAAGACATGTCCGATGTTATTTATTCTAAGCAGTCATTAACTTGTGTTTTTAATTAAACTTTCAGCACAGCTGCAGTCAGTGGCCCAATGAAGCAACCTGAATTAAAATAGCAAATAGCAGTATCTCTCCATGGGCTCAAATTATCATTATCCGCCAAAATGTAACACTCCCACAATGCAGTGTCCTATGTAAACGGCCCCTAAAGGTATACTTCGAGTGAAATCGGAGGATGAACTTGTGTAATGTTATTTCGAACAAAATCAGACCAAAACAAAGTTTGTTTATTATATCTGGAGCTTTCAGAAAAGTTTGCTTTGTCTGATAAGCACCTTTGAACTACCATTGGTCCATGGCGATTATGTAATAGATAGGTGTGGCTCTGAGGCTCTCCTTCCTTTGATGTGGAAATCTTCTTCGGTTAATTTCTTTTGTTCAATCTGTCGAGATCAGATGAGAGTAAAAACTTGAACACACCGTAGAGCTGCTTTATAGTAGAAATTTAAGTTGTAATTTTAATTGAAAGTGACATTGACACAATTTTACATGTTTAATACTGTAAAGCCTCTTGCTTTAATCCATTGTATAAAGTGCTATTTAAATAAACCTGACATTTTTTACTGGGGGACTGAATTCCAGAGCCGGTGCAAACAGATCCACATTATTATGATCAGATGCTTTCTTAACTGCTGTTTTCTCACCGCTGTCATTTTTGTTGTGTGTATGGTGCTACTGAGAAGAAAGCATACAGCATATATTTACATATCTGAACAGCACACTTAGCAGTGTGAACAGCCTCAGGATGCTTGCTAACAGTATACTGCTGAAAGGGTATTTCAAACTTCTTTTTACCCCTAAGCAAAGAAAGAAAAAGAACCATGAATACATACCACTAAATAGCTCTAACCAGGGCTGCATTCCCACACAATGATGTAACTCGCTCCTTAACAACCAAAGTAAAATCCATCAATGGAAAAATAAACTAGTCATGACTTTTCCCAAAACTTTTTGATTCCCTTTCAAGGGAACTCGAGCTGCGTTTGAGACGCGGTGGGAACGCTCTGCGTGATTGCGTCATGAAGCACGTGTAAAATCAGTCCAATGGAAGTCCGATACGTCATGGGTGACGTCATAGACCAGGAAACTATAAAGCACCCTTGCAAACAGACCGCGCCAGCTTCTGTTGTCTTCAGCAAGCGCTCTCTGTGATTCTGTCCTTGTCTATTTATTGTTGTCTGTCCGATCACATTGCTATATATATATATATATCATTATGGCGAGCAAGCAAGATTACAAACGTTGTGTTGTTCCCTGCCCTCGTTTCATTACGGGTGGGGACACACATCAGATGTGTGTTGCTTGTTTGGGAGTGGAGCATGCCCAGTCAGTCCTCGAGGGGGCTGATTGTGAGCATTGCATGAGTTTGTCCATGAAAACTCTCCGCTCCCGCCGGGCATTCTTTGAGGAGGATGGTTCGGTTCGTGTTCCCCGTGGTGCGGGTCCCGCTGCTGCTGAGGCACAGCGGCGGCGTGCATCATGGGGTTCACAGATGGATCTAGTAGCGGGGTTTGAGACGGGCCCAGCCCTTTCTCAGCCCTTACCTGCTAGTTCCGGTGTCCCAGCCCAGGAAGGAGCCCGCCCTGCGGTTTCTCCTCCCCAGGTTGAGGCACCAATGTTGCGGCTATCCAGTTCTGAGGAACCGGATGTCGTTGATATGGGGGATTTTGAGTTTTCGCCAGCTCATATCCCCGATGATGAGGAGTTAATGGAGGTTTTATCTCGTGCTGTTACTAAATTAAATATTGAGTGGCCAGCTGATGATATTGATGTTGAATCAAAAAAGAGTCTTCTAGATGATCGTTATTTACCATCTAGATCACGACCTCCTCGTCGGGAGCTCCCGTTTTTTCCTGATCTTCACACTGAGGTGTCTAGATCATGGAATAAACCGGCATCTTTCAGAGTTCATAATCCTCAAACTAGTAATTACAGTAAAGTGAGAGGTATTGATGATTACGGTTATTTGACGATGCCTCGTGCGGAAGAGACGCTTGCGAGCTATCTCTCCCCCGAGTCAGCGTCATCACTGAAAGCCCCGACGTTACCCACCAGACCATTAAAAAATACATCAATGCTGGTGGGTAAAGCGTATTCGGCAGCAGGTCAGGCGGCAGCATGCCTTCATACTATGTCGATATTACAAGCCTATCAAGCTGACCTGCTGAGGGACATAGATGATTGTGAGGAAGTTAGTGCTGATGCAATTCGAGAATTACGTCGCACGACAGATCTATCTCTCCGGGCCACCAAGGAGACGGCCAAATCTGTGGGCCGTTCTATGGCAGCCCTGGTGGCCACGGAACGTCATTTATGGTTGAATCTTTCTGAGATAAAGGATAAAGATAGATCTGTTCTTCTGGACGCACCGGTTTCTCCTACAAGTCTGTTCGGCGATGCTATAAATTGTGTTGTCGATAGGTTTCAAGAAAATAAAAAACAAGCGGCTGCGTTTCAGAGGTTTCTTCCTCGCCGGTCTAATGTCCCCGAGGCTGCACGCAATATAAAGGTTGAGCAGCCTCGTCCGTCTACGAGCTCCTCATATAGATACCAGCAGAAACAGAGCGTTGCTGCTCGGGCTCCTCCACAATCTGGGGTTCCCGAGTGGCGTTCGCAGTCCAGGCCTGCTGGGGGCAGACAGAATCCGAGGACTGTCATGCCTAAAAGAACCTGGACTAAGAAGAAGTCCTGACGCCAAGTGTGCCAGGCTTCTGAGGGTGGTCCCCTCCAGGGAGGAACGATTCCGAGGAACCGTTTCTCTTTGGCGCCCTCCGGGGGGCGGTTCTCCGAGGAGAGTCGCAGCGTTGCCACATCGGTTGTTCCCTGCCGGTTCGCCGTTTCAGGGCACCGAGGTGTCAGCGTCCCCATGCAATCCTCTGAGGAGGATTGTAGAACGGTCAGTTCGGTTGTTCCCTGCCGGTTCGCCGCTTCAGGGCGCCGAAATGATTGTTCAACCAAATCCAGAGGCCAGTCTCGAGAGACTGGTTCCCTTATCAGAATTTCTGGCAGCGTGGAAACTTCTGCCAAATATTTCTTCATGGGTCCTGCATATAATAGAAAAGGGTTACAGAATTCAGTTCGGTTCTCGTCCGCCCAGATTTCAAGGGGTCCTTCCCACAGTGGTGGACCCACAGCAGGCTCTGGTTATGGAGCAGGAAGTTCTGACACTTCTTCAAAAAGGAGCGATAGAGGGGGTGCCTCCTCCCAGCAGAGAGTCAGGGTTTTACAGCCGTTACTTCATTGTTCCGAAAAAAGATGGAGGGTTGCGTCCTATTCTAGATCTGCGCCAGTTAAACAGCAGAGTTCAGAAACTCAAGTTCAGGATGCTCACACTAAAGCAAATTGTATCACAGATTCAGTCCGAGGACTGGTTTGTCACAATAGACCTGAAAGACGCTTACTTTCATGTATCCATCCATCCTCATCACAGGAAGTTCCTGAGGTTCGCTTTCGGGGGCGAAGCTTACCAGTATCGGGTTCTACCGTTTGGCCTAGGTTTATCACCCCGCACCTTTACAAAATGCGTGGATGCAGCTCTGGCTCCTTTGAGACTCCAGGGCATTCGCGTATTAAATTATATCGACGATTGGTTGATTTTAGCTCAGTCAGAGCAGTTGGCAGTTCGGCATCGAGATGTCGTTCTGTCTCACATAAAGGAGTTGGGGTTGCGGCTCAACATCAAGAAGAGTGTTCTCCTCCCTGCTCAGAGGACCACTTTTTTAGGTGTAATTTGGGATTCTACCACAATGCAGGCACGTCTATCTCCTGCTCGGATTTCTGCGATCCTCACAGCCGTAAAGAATGTAAAACTAGGCCAGTCACTCACTGTGAAACAGTTTCAGAGACTGTTGGGGCTCATGGCAGCAGCGTCCAACGTGATTACTTTTGGCCTGCTGTACATGAGACCCCTGCAGTGGTGGCTCAGAACCAAGGGGTTTTCTCCGAGGGGAAATCCGTTCCGCAAGATCAAGGTCACGCGGCTATGCCTTCGTGCCTTGGTCATGTGGAAGAAACCTTGGTTCCTCGCCCAGGGCCCAGTGCTGGGGGCTTCTTGTCGACGCGTCACGCTTTCGACGGATGCTTCCCTCACGGGATGGGGGGCGGTCATGAGTGGCCGCTCGGCGCAAGGTCTTTGGCAGGACCATCATCTGTCATGGCACATAAATCGCTTGGAGATGATGGCGGTATTTCGAGCTCTCAAATATTTCCTGCCAGACCTGAGAGGCCATCATGTGTTGGTCCGTACGGACAACACGTCGGTGGTATCATATATCAACCATCAGGGGGGTCTGAGGTCACGTCACCTTTGCAAGCAGGCCCATCAGATCCTCCTATGGGCCCAAGGGAAGTTGCTATCTCTCAGAGCAGTTTACATTCCGGGGCGTCAGAATGTGGGAGCAGATATACTGTCAAGGCTGAGGCTGAGGCTGAGGCCCGGGGAGTGGAGACTTCACCCCGAGGTGGTGGAGCTCCTTTGGGAGAAATTTGGTCGTGCTCAGATAGACCTTTTCGCATCCTCAAATACAACCCATTGTCCTATGTGGTTCTCTCTAACGCACCCAGCTCCTCTCGGACTGGATGCGATGGTGCAGGTTTGGCCGAGGCTTCACCTGTATGCTTTTCCCCCGATATCATTGCTCCCGGGGGTTCTGGAGAGGGTTCGCCGGGAAGGGGCCAGTCTGTTACTAATAGCCCCTTACTGGCCGACTCGAGTATGGTTCTCGGACTTGGTGTCTCTTCTGAGCGGCTCTCCTATGGAGATTCCAATCAGGAGGGACCTGCTGTCCCAGGTAGAGGGCACGATATTTCACCCTCGACCGGAGTTGTGGAAACTGTGGGCCTGGCCTCTGAGGGGGCCAGGCTCATAGAATCCGGTCTCTCGACTGAGGTCGTTGAGACCATTCTCCATTCCAGAGCCCCGTCCACGAGAAAACTGTATGCACTGAAATGGAAATTATTCTCCACCTGGTGTGGTGAGCGTCAGTTAGATCCTGTTAACTGCCCTGTCGGTTCAGTTCTCGATTTTCTGCAAGACCGTTTCTCTGCTGGATTATCTCCTTCCACCTTAAAAGTTTATGTGGCGGCTATCTCGGCCTACCATACCCCTCTGGGGGGTACTTCTATTGGGAGAGATCCTCTGATTACTCGTTTTCTCCGTGGTACATTGAGGTTGAGACCTGCACTGCACTCCAGAGCACCGGCTTGGGATTTAGCCATTGTACTTGAGGGTCTGGCTCTAGCTCCGTTCGAGCCCATTGAAGAGGTTTCAGAAAAATTCCTCACTTTGAAAGCTTTATTTCTCCTTGCTGTTTCATCTATCAAGAGAATTGGAGATTTACACGCCCTGTCGGTTGCTCCGTCATGTTTGGAATTTGCACCTGGTATGGTTAAAGCATTTCTATACCCTAGACCGGGTTATATTCCTAAGGTCCCTGTCAATGTTGGGGGCCCAATAGTGCTGCAGGCCTTCTATCCTCCACCTTTTAATACCCCAGATCAGGAACAATTGAACCTGTTATGTCCAGTTAGGGCATTGGATGCCTACGTTCACAGAGCTGCCCTGTGGCGTAAATCAGAGCAATTATTTGTATGTTTTGGGTCACTCAAAAGAGGGTGCCCTGCATCTAAACAGGTTATGAGCAAGTGGATAGTCGAGGCTATTTCACTAGCTTATGAAGCGGCCGGTCAGCCTTCACCTATGGCTGTACGGGCCCATTCTACTAGGAGTATGGCGGCCTCTACGGCCTTAATTTCAGGGGTTTCCCTTCCTGATATTTGTAATGCGGCAGGATGGTCCTCTCCGCATACATTTGTCAGGTTTTATGACCTTGACCTCTCCACTCCAGGGGCTAGGTTGCTTGCTTCTTAGTGTGCGCAATGGACTTCACACAGAACGGGCATTTGTCACTATGGCGTAGTGGGTATGGGGTTCCCACCGCGTCTCAAACGCAGCTCGAGTTCCCTTGAAAGGGAACGTCTCAGGTTACGTATGTAACCCTGGTTCCCTGATAGGGAACGAGACGCTGCGTTTGCCTGCCATACTTCCTGCAAACCCTGATCGACTTGCTTCAGACTTTTCAGAAGCTGGCGCGGTCTGTTTGCAAGGGTGCTTTATAGTTTCCTGGTCTATGACGTCACCCATGACGTATCGGACTTCCATTGGACTGATTTTACACGTGCTTCATGACGCAATCACGCAGAGCGTTCCCACCGCGTCTCAAACGCAGCGTCTCGTTCCCTATCAGGGAACCAGGGTTACATACGTAACCTGAGACGTTATGTATCTATGCATAGCCTATGCTTGCTCTTCAAAAATAAAGCTGATTGTTAACGCTCCAAAAATACATAGATCAATTTTTTGCTGTCAGAAGAAAATTGTTCTGGTTGTGTTTCGGCGCTGCGTGGATGATGGTTATTTTACTGCTCAAAAAACATTAATTGCTAGGCTTAACCCTTAATCAGTCTTTGGGGTCTAGTAGACCCCACTGGACTTTTCCTTCATTTTTTAAAAATGTTCCATTCATCTCAGGGCCATGAAACTCTGTGACTTTTCCTACATAATCTATCTAAATATGCACAAAAAAACCTGGGTTCGATTCGGTTGTTCTAAAGGTGTGTAAAAAAAAAATTACCATTTAAGGTCTTTGGGGTCAAAATGACCCCAATTGAAAATGAATGGGAAAATGAAAAAAATGACTTTTTTTATTTTGTTTGTCAAAAAAATAAAAGTAAATCCATTAGAATCTGAAATGTTCTACATATAAACCAAGGTCTGGTCCTAGAGCATAAATAGAAAGTAGAACAAACTTTATATCTCACACACACACACACACACACACACACATACAGGCATATGTGGTTTATGAGGTCAATGTGACTTTTTAGTGGTTTACGGGGACACACCTTTCCCAACATCCAATCGACATGAAAGTCATGTCAAAAAATTTAATTTGATCTACAAAAAACAATCCATGCTTCAAAATAGCAATTTCACTTTTACAACACACAAATAATTATTATGTGACATTTCACAGGCTTATGGGGCCCATGCCGAATTGTGGTTTATGAGGTCACTCTACACACAACATGCTGAATTGTGGTTTATGAGGTCACTCTACACACAACATGCTGAATTGTGGTTTATGAGGTCACTCTACACACAACATGCTGAATTGTGGTTTATGAGGTCACTCTACACACAACATGCTGAATTGTGGTTTATGAGGTCACTCTACACACAACATGCTGAATTGTGGTTTATGAGGTCACTCAACACACAACATGCTGAATTGTGGTTTATGAGGTCACTCTACACACAACATGCCGAATTGTGGTTTATGAGGTCACTCTACACACAACATGCCGAATTGTGGTTTATGAGGTCACTCTACACACAACATGCTGAATTGTGGTTTATGAGGTCACTCTACACACAACATGCTGAATTGTGGTTTATGAGGTCACTCAACACACAGCATGCTGAATTGTGGTTTATGAGGTCACTCTACACACAACATGCCGAATTGTGGTTTATGAGGTCACTCTACACACAACATGCTGAATTGTGGTTTATGAGGTCACTCTACACACAACATGCTGAATTGTGGTTTATGAGGTCACTCTACACACAACATGCTGAATTGTGGTTTATGAGGTCACTCTACACACAACATGCCGAATTGTGGTTTATGAGGTCACTCAACACACAACATGCTGAATTGTGGTTTATGAGGTCACTCTACACACAACATGCTGAATTGTGGTTTATGAGGTCACTCAACACACAACATGCTGAATTGTGGTTTATGAGGTCACTCAACACACAACATGCTGAATTGTGGTTTATGAGGTCACTCTACACACAACATGCTGAATTGTGGTTTATGAGGTCACTCTACACACAACATGCCGAATTGTGGTTTATGAGGTCACTCAACACACAACATGCTGAATTGTGGTTTATGAGGTCACTCTACACACAACATGCTGAATTGTGGTTTATGAGGTCACTCAACACACAACATGCTGAATTGTGGTTTATGAGGTCACTCAACACACAACATGCTGAATTGTGGTTTATGAGGTCACTCAACACACAACATGCTGAATTGTGGTTTATGAGGTCACTCTACACACAACATGCTGAATTGTGGTTTATGAGGTCACTCAACACACAACATGCTGAATTGTGGTTTATGAGGTCACTCAACACACAACATGCTGAATTGTGGTTTATGAGGTCACTCAACACACAACATGCTGAATTGTGGTTTATGAGGTCACTCTACACACAACATGCTGAATTGTGGTTTATGAGGTCACTCTACACACAACATGCTGAATTGTGGTTTATGAGGTCACTCTACACACAACATGCTGAATTGTGGTTTATGAGGTCACTCTACACACAACATGCCGAATTGTGGTTTATGAGGTCACTCAACACACAACATGCTGAATTGTGATTTATGAGGTCACTCTACACACAACATGCTGAATTGTGGTTTATGAGGTCACTCTACACACAACATGCTGAATTGTGGTTTATGAGGTCACTCAACACACAACATGCTGAATTGTGGTTTATGAGGTCACTCTACACACAACATGCCGAATTGTGGTTTATGAGGTCACTCTACACACAACATGCTGAATTGTGGTTTATGAGGTCACTCTACACACAACATGCTGAATTGTGGTTTATGAGGTCACTCTACACACAACATGCTGAATTGTGGTTTATGAGGTCACTCTACACACAACATGCTGAATTGTGGTTTATGAGGTCACTCTACACACAACATGCTGAATTGTGGTTTATGAGGTCACTCTACACACAACATGCTGAATTGTGGTTTATGAGGTCACTCTACACACAACATGCTGAATTGTGGTTTATGAGGTCACTCTACACACAACATGCTGAATTGTGGTTTATGAGGTCACTCTACACACAACATGCTGAATTGTGGTTTATGAGGTCACTCTACACACAACATGCCGAATTGTGGTTTATGAGGTCACTCTACACACAACATGCTGAATTGTGGTTTATGAGGTCACTCTACACACAACATGCTGAATTGTGGTTTATGAGGTCACTCTACACACAACATGCTGAATTGTGGTTTATGAGGTCACTCTACACACAACATGCTGAATTGTGGTTTATGAGGTCACTCTACACACAACATGCCGAATTGTGGTTTATGAGGTCACTCTACACACAACATGCTGAATTGTGGTTTATGAGGTCACTCTACACACAACATGCTGAATTGTGGTTTATGAGGTCACTCTACACACAACATGCTGAATTGTGGTTTATGAGGTCACTCTACACACAACATGCCGAATTGTGGTTTATGAGGTCACTCTACACACAACATGCCGAATTGTGGTTTATGAGGTCACTCAACACACAACATGCTGAATTGTGGTTTATGAGGTCACTCAACACACAACATGCTGAATTGTGGTTTATGAGGTCACTCAACACACAACATGCTGAATTGTGGTTTATGAGGTCACTCAACAGACAACATGCTGAATTGTGGTTTATGAGGTCACTCTACACACAACATGCTGAATTGTGGTTTATGAGGTCACTCTACACACAACATGCCGAATTGTGGTTTATGAGGTCACTCAACACACAACATGCTGAATTGTGGTTTATGAGGTCACTCTACACACAACATGCTGAATTGTGGTTTATGAGGTCACTCTACACACAACATGCTGAATTGTGGTTTATGAGGTCACTCTACACACAACATGCTGAATTGTGGTTTATGAGGTCACTCTACACACAACATGCTGAATTGTGGTTTATGAGGTCACTCTACACACAACATGCTGAATTGTGGTTTATGAGGTCACTCTACACACAACATGCCGAATTGTGGTTTATGAGGTCACTCAACACACAACATGCTGAATTGTGGTTTATGAGGTCACTCAACACACAACATGCTGACTTGTGGTTTATGAGGTCACTCAACACACAACATGCTGAATTGTGGTTTATGAGGTCACTCAACACACAACATGCTGAATTGTGGTTTATGAGGTTCACTCTACACACAACATGCTGAATTGTGGTTTATGAGGTCCACTCAACACACAACATGCTGAATTGTGGTTTATGAGGTCACTCTACACACAACATGCCGAATTGTGGTTTATGAGGTCACTCTACACACAACATGCCGAATTGTGGTTTATGAGGTCACTCTACACACAAACAGCTGAATTGTGGTTTATGAGGTCACTCTACCACACAACATGCTGAATTGTGGTTATGAGGTCACTCTACCACAACATGCCGAATTGTGGTTTATGAGGTCACTCTACACACAACATTGCTGAATTGTGGTTTATGAGGTCACTCAACACACAACATGCTGAATTGTGGTTTATGAGGTCACTCTACACACAACATGCTGAATTGTGGTTTATGAGGTCACTCAACACACAACATGCTGAATTGTGGTTTATGAGGTCACTCTACACACAACATGCTGAATTGTGGTTTATGAGGTCACTCTACACACAACATGCTGAATTGTGGTTTATGAGGTCACTCTACACACAACATGCTGAATTGTGGTTTATGAGGTCACTCTACACACAACATGCTGAATTGTGGTTTATGAGGTCACTCAACACACAACATGCTGAATTGTGGTTTATGAGGTCACTCTACACACAACATGCTGAATTGTGGTTTATGAGGTCACTCTACACACAACATGCTGAATTGTGGTTTATGAGGTCACTCAACCCACAACATGCTGAATTGTGGTTTATGAGGTCACTCTACACACAACATGCTGAATTGTGGTTTATGAGGTCACTCTACACACAACATGCTGAATTGTGGTTTATGAGGTCACTCTACACACAACATGCTGAATTGTGGTTTATGAGGTCACTCTACACACAACATGCTGAATTGTGGTTTATGAGGTCACTCAACACACAACATGCTGAATTGTGGTTTATGAGGTCACTCTACACACAACATGCTGAATTGTGGTTTATGAGGTCACTCTACACACAACATGCCGAATTGTGGTTTATGAGGTCACTCTACACACAACATGCTGAATTGTGGTTTATGAGGTCACTCTACACACAACATGCTGAATTGTGGTTTATGAGGTCACTCTACACACAACATGCTGAATTGTGGTTTATGAGGTCACTCAACACACAACATGCTGAATTGTGGTTTATGAGGTCACTCTACACACAACATGCTGAATTGTGGTTTATGAGGTCACTCTACACACAACATGCTGAATTGTGGTTTATGAGGTCACTCTACACACAACATGCCGAATTGTGGTTTATGAGGTCACTCTACACACAACATGCTGAATTGTGGTTTATGAGGTCACTCTACACACAACATGCTGAATTGTGGTTTATGAGGTCACTCAACACACAACATGCTGAATTGTGGTTTATGAGGTCACTCAACACACAACATGCTGAATTGTGGTTTATGAGGTTACTCTACACACAACATGCCGAATTGTGGTTTATGAGGTCACTCTACACACAACATGCTGAATTGTGGTTTATGAGGTCACTCAACACACAACATGCTGAATTGTGGTTTATGAGGTCACTCTACACACAACATGCTGAATTGTGGTTTATGAGGTCACTCAACACACAACATGCTGAATTGTGGTTTATGAGGTCACTCAACACACAACATGCTGAATTGTGGTTTATGAGGTCACTCAACACACAACATGCTGAATTGTGGTTTATGAGGTCACTCAACACACAACATGCTGAATTGTGGTTTATGAGGTCACTCTACACACAACATGCTGAATTGTGGTTTATGAGGTCACTCAACACACAACATGCTGAATTGTGGTTTATGAGGTCACTCAACACACAACATGCCGAATTGTGGTTTATGAGGTCACTCAACACACAACATGCTGAATTGTGGTTTATGAGGTCACTCAACACACAACATGCTGAATTGTGGTTTATGAGGTCACTCAACACACAACATGCTGAATTGTGGTTTATGAGGTCACTCTACACACAACATGCTGAATTGTGGTTTATGAGGTCACTCAACACACAACATGCTGAATTGTGGTTTATGAGGTCACTCTACACACAACATGCCGAATTGTGGTTTATGAGGTCACTCTACACACAACATGCCGAATTGTGGTTTATGAGGTCACTCTACACACAACATGCTGAATTGTGGTTTATGAGGTCACTCTACACACAACATGCTGAATTGTGGTTTATGAGGTCACTCTACACACAACATGCCGAATTGTGGTTTATGAGGTCACTCTACACACAACATGCTGAATTGTGGTTTATGAGGTCACTCTACACACAACATGCTGAATTGTGGTTTATGAGGTCACTCAACACACAACATGCTGAATTGTGGTTTATGAGGTCACTCTACACACAACATGCTGAATTGTGGTTTATGAGGTCACTCTACACACAACATGCTGAATTGTGGTTTATGAGGTCACTCTACACACAACATGCTGAATTGTGGTTTATGAGGTCACTCTACACACAACATGCTGAATTGTGGTTTATGAGGTCACTCAACACACAACATGCTGAATTGTGGTTTATGAGGTCACTCTACACACAACATGCTGAATTGTGGTTTATGAGGTCACTCTACACACAACATGCCGAATTGTGGTTTATGAGGTCACTCTACACACAACATGCTGAATTGTGGTTTATGAGGTCACTCTACACACAACATGCCGAATTGTGGTTTATGAGGTCACTCTACACACAACATGCTGAATTGTGGTTTATGAGGTCACTCAACACACAACATGCTGAATTGTGGTTTATGAGGTCACTCAACACACAACATGCTGAATTGTGGTTTATGAGGTCACTCTACACACAACATGCTGAATTGTGGTTTATGAGGTCACTCAACACACAACATGCTGAATTGTGGTTTATGAGGTCACTCTACACACAACATGCTGAATTGTGGTTTATGAGGTCACTCTACACACAACATGCTGAATTGTGGTTTATGAGGTCACTCTACACACAACATGCCGAATTGTGGTTTATGAGGTCACTCTACACACAACATGCTGAATTGTGGTTTATGAGGTCACTCTACACACAACATGCTGAATTGTGGTTTATGAGGTCACTCAACACACAACATGCTGAATTGTGGTTTATGAGGTCACTCTACACACAACATGCTGAATTGTGGTTTATGAGGTCACTCTACACACAACATGCCGAATTGTGGTTTATGAGGTCACTCTACACACAACATGCTGAATTGTGGTTTATGAGGTCACTCTACACACAACATGCTGAATTGTGGTTTATGAGGTCACTCAACACACAACATGCTGAATTGTGGTTTATGAGGTCACTCTACACACAACATGCTGAATTGTGGTTTATGAGGTCACTCAACACACAACATGCTGAATTGTGGTTTATGAGGTCACTCAACACACAACATGCTGAATTGTGGTTTATGAGGTCACTCAACACACAACATGCTGAATTGTGGTTTATGAGGTCACTCAACACACAACATGCTGAATTGTGGTTTATGAGGTCACTCAACACACAACATGCTGAATTGTGGTTTATGAGGTCACTCAACACACAACATGCGGAATTGTGGTTTATGAGGTCACTCTACACACAACATGCCGAATTGTGGTTTATGAGGTCACTCTACACACAACATGCCGAATTGTGGTTTATGAGGTCACTCAACACACAACATGCTGAATTGTGGTTTATGAGGTCACTCAACACACAACATGCTGAATTGTGGTTTATGAGGTCACTCTACACACAACATGCCGAATTGTGGTTTATGAGGTCACTCTACACACAACATGCCGAATTGTGGTTTATGAGGTCACTCTACACACAACATGCCGAATTGTGGTTTATGAGGTCACTCAACACACAACATGCCGAATTGTGGTTTATGAGGTCACTCAACACACAACATGCTGAATTGTGGTTTATGAGGTCACTCTACACACAACATGCTGAATTGTGGTTTATGAGGTCACTCAACACACAACATGCTGAATTGTGGTTTATGAGGTCACTCTACACACAACATGCTGAATTGTGGTTTATGAGGTCACTCAACACACAACATGCTGAATTGTGGTTTATGAGGTCACTCTACACACAACATGCTGAATTGTGGTTTATGAGGTCACTCTACACACAACATGCTGAATTGTGGTTTATGAGGTCACTCTACACACAACATGCTGAATTGTGGTTTATGAGGTCACTCAACACACAACATGCTGAATTGTGGTTTATGAGGTCACTCTACACACAACATGCCGAATTGTGGTTTATGAGGTCACTCTACACACAACATGCTGAATTGTGGTTTATGAGGTCACTCTACACACAACATGCTGAATTGTGGTTTATGAGGCCACTCTACACACAACATGCTGAATTGTGGTTTATGAGGTCACTCTACACACAACATGCTGAATTGTGGTTTATGAGGTCACTCTACACACAACATGCTGAATTGTGGTTTATGAGGTCACTCTACACACAACATGCTGAATTGTGGTTTATGAGGTCACTCTACACACAACATGCTGAATTGTGGTTTATGAGGTCACTCTACACACAACATGCCGAATTGTGGTTTATGAGGTCACTCTACACACAAAATGCTGAATTGTGGTTTATGAGGTCACTCTACACACAACATGCTGAATTGTGGTTTATGAGGCCACTCTACACACAACATGCTGAATTGTGGTTTATGAGGTCACTCTACACACAACATGCCGAATTGTGGTTTATGAGGTCACTCTACACACAACATGCTGAATTGTGGTTTATGAGGTCACTCTACACACAACATGCTGAATTGTGGTTTATGAGGTCACTCTACACACAACATGCTGAATTGTGGTTTATGAGGTCACTCTACACACAACATGCTGAATTGTGGTTTATGAGGTCACTCTACACACAGCATGCTGAATTGTGGTTTATGAGGTCACTCTACACACAACATGCTGAATTGTGGTTTATGAGGTCACTCTACACACAGCATGCTGAATTGTGGTTTATGAGGTCACTCTACACACAACATGCTGAATTGTGGTTTATGAGGATAAAGTATTTATAAAAAAAAAAAAAATTAAATGGTACTTTTGAATGTAGTTTCCAAAAAAAATATGACAACTGTAGTAATGATGCTGAAAATTCAACTTTCAATCATAGGAATAAATTATAATTTATGGGGTCCATAAATTATATATTTAAACTATATTCACAAAAAAACAGTTATTATAAATTGAAAATATTTCCCAATATTACGTTTTCTATTGTATTTTTGACAATTCAATTAATTAAAATTGGCAATGCAATGATGATAATCTTGGATATTTAAGAAAACGTACAAAATTTACTCTGAACAGAATTTTGGATCAGTACGCCGTTTTAAATGTAAAAATACATGTGCAGATATTTAAAAATGTATTTAACAAAGTACCAACAGATGTTGAATGCTAGACATACTGAAAAATCAGGCTATGAACTGAAAAAGTTTAGTGCTTTAAATAATTAATTCATTAATAATAATATAAAATATACACACATATGCAAGTTTAGGACTGTGTTAATGAGTGAGTGTTTGATTGTTTAGTTCAACTAATTAATTCAGACGACTGATTCATTAAAGAACGAAGGCAAGTGCCTGTCTTTATGAATGGATCACTGAATCATTGACTTGAATGATTCATTCAAAATGCTGAATCTTTCAGTTAAGAAACACCACTGTGTTGCTCAGAGATGCGTGACTTCTGCAATGATCTTTTTTTTTTTTTACTAATTTAAAATGTATTCTATTTAAAAGTGTAAGTCACTTATTGCAACTTTGTTTATTGAGTGAATAAAATCACACACACACAAACACACATGTCATGACTGCAACAGAGAGCATTTTTACAGAAATTGGCAAATAAAATAAACAAAACTGTCATAAATCTTAAAAAAAAAATACATTTAAATCAAGGTCTGGTCCTAGAGCATAAACACAAAGTGGAACGAGCTTTCTATCTCACACACACACAAACACACACATGTATGCATATGTATGCATCCTGTTCATTACAGTTTATTAGTGCTGTTGTTTTGTATTATATTGTTGATAAATAATTTTCTGAAATAAATAGTGTGTGATTACAGTCATGTCATAGTGCTGACTTGTAATGTTTATGCAAATGTATGAATAATAATTTGCAAAAACAAATAATTCAAAATATATTAGACAACAACAACAAACTCTAACTTTGACATATATATTTTGTGAATTGCATAAAATATTTTAATCATATATATCAAGTTGTTAGGAGAATTTGAAGCATCAAGACAAATGAAGGGAAAATGAATGAGTCTCTATGGACCTCTATTGGACAGATGTGGTCATTGCACTTTAATTCCTTAACTATAAGAAAAACAGTTTTTCGACTAACCACCAGATGGTAGTATTCTATCCCTAACACATAGAGCAATGTCCAAAAACTATTTAGATTTAAAGGTCCCATATTATGCAAAATTCACTTTTGCATGCTGTTTGGACATAAATGTGTGTTGGCAGTGTGTGTACCCAACCACCCAATAGTGATAAAAATCCACTCACTCCTTTTTTATTAATCCCCATAAATCATCAGCCGTGTCTCCCAACGACCTGTTTTCAGAACGCTGTTTTAGTGACGTCACTAAGCACAGGCCCCGCCCACGAGTGTTGACCGACACTGCCGTTCTAACATAGGCCCGCCCTGATCGAGTTCACGGCTGCTGCACTGGCGAGAATGTCTCCCAAGCGTTGTAGGTGTTGTGTGGCTGGATGTATAAATCCACATAGCTCTCTCTCTATTAACTCTTGAAATCAGAGGCAGCCGCTGAAGACGGGGTGGAATTATTTTGTTTTTAAAGAAAATGCTCCCTCAACTCTACCGAAATTCGTTTATGTACTTGCACACTTCTTATATCTTACTGTGTTTACTCAGCTCTTACGGTGATTTTCTGAAGTAAAACTGACGCTTCATCTTTTGTGTTATGTACAATAAACTTTATTAAATCAGTATATATTTGATCATCATTCGGACCTGGTCCGAAACAGCAGACTTGTAACGTTAGGCTAATAATAGTGGATACATAGGCCTACCAGCAGATGACAAACACGTTATAACCGTAATTAAACTACTAAACTATACCTGTTCCATCTCTATACAGCACTCTGTCTCTGTAGGCATTATTGTCCGACGGAGAGTTTCTGACATTATGCGAGCTCATGAAGCTCCGCCCCCTGTGTCGTGCAGCAGCAGCTTATTTGCATTTAAAGGGCACACACTAAAACAGCGCGTTTTTCTGAGCCGCAAAAAGTGACAATTTAAACATGCTGTAAAAAATGATCTGTTGGGTATTTTGAGCCAAAACTTCACATACACACTCTGGGGACATCAGAGACTTATTTTACATCTTGTGAAAAGGGGCATAATAGGGGACCTTTAATTATCATCATCATTTAAGTGATTTTTTTGCTAAAAAAATCATTTTTCATGTGCCAATTTATGGCCTAGTTATGTAACTGTGCAGTAAATATGTAGAAAACCTAAAAATTTCCCAAAAAACACAGCATTATTGTATAGTTGAGGAGTGAATAAAAAAAATGATATATAGTTTTCCATATAAAAAAATTATATTTCCGTATGCAATCGCTCTTTAAAAGTTTGGGGTCAAAATGACCCCAAAGACCTTAAGTGTTGTCCTTTTCTAGGAGTGATTAAGGGTTAAGAGATATAACCAGTTTAGATGGAAAGGATCTCAAGCTGATTAGCTGAAGACGTTAGCTTTATCCATTAACGTGTACACCTTCACAAACTGTTATTGTCTTATATGTTTGGGGAAGAAATGGAATCAATTCTAGGTGTAATCTGTGTCATATTATCTGTGTAAAATCTGCTAAATTAATTTAAAGGGGACCTTTTGCCCCTTTTCACAAAATGTACAACAAATATTTGATGTCCCCTGAGTGTGTATGTGAATTCTTAGTTCAAAATACCCCACAGATAATTTTTTAAAGCATTTTAAAATTGCCAAATTTGGCCTTGTGCAAAAACGCACCGTTTTAGTGTTTCCCTTTAAATGCTAATGAGCTGCTGCTCCCGCCCCACTTTTCCGACAAGAGACGTCCTCTGTATAAGCAGTATCATGTACATTAACATACCTGAACTCTTGTAGCGAACATGAAACGTCTTCATTGATAACTGAGTACCAACAGACTTGGTCAGCGGTTTTGCGTCTGTCTGACAAGCAATATCTCTTGTTTGGCTGCTTAGTTCTGATGTGCTGTCCTTTACAAATAAAGATTCCACTATCAGCGCGAAAAAAAAAAAAAAAAAAAAAAAAAAAAAACAACATACCTGAACGGACTCATGATGCTATCACATGCTATCACAAACTTTATAAGTCTAACATGTTATTATGAGCTTGACAAATTCAAAGGCAATTTGGAAAACAAACGCGTAATACTTACTTCTAGATGTGTAGCTAGATCACGAACACTGCTACATCCTTCAGGAGCAACTTTTTAGTTGTAGCCCTGTTGAAATTATATCTATATTATTTTACTTTTCTTCAAAATGTATCTTGATATTGGGTTGTTTATATATTTGATTTATGTTGTATATCTGTACTTCTCACGTGTATTGAAAACAATATTTTATATTGTTAGAAGTGTATAAAGTTTGTCTAGGCTCTGATTGGGTATTTCACATGTCCGTTTGGTTTGGAGAGTGATGTGATAGGCAGAGGGGGCGGGGGCAGTGAGTGAGAGGTGAGGTGACGAAGAAGAGCGGGAGGAAGAAAAACAAAACAGAACGAGATTGACGCAGTTACGATTTGAGATTCAGTTGCTTTTACTAATATAGTAGTGAGTCTATGTAATTTCGTACAGAAGTTAAAGTATTGATCTCCTACTTTAGTTCATGGTGAGTGTGTGCCGTGTATTCTCGCGAGTCACGAATGTGACGCACTTGTTATTCACTAGTGATTTGAGGTAACCGGACACTGAGCTCCTCCGGCCATGTTGGATTCCAATACCAGGTAGCGCTTCAGGTATCCTGGATTGCCTGGAAGTTCCCCTGGCCTCGTTGGATTCCCTGATCGGGACCGCATGGCGAGTGATGATCTTTTTGCCCGGTGCAGCACGTGTTTTCTCCTTCCTGACGCTCTCTGCATTGCTTCTTTTTTCCGTGGGACTGTGATCATGACAATCGTGAGTAGTATTTTCCTTTATTGTTGGCTCTAGTAAGAGTGAAGCGGCGATTGGTATTTTTTCCGCCCCAACGCACACAAGCGTCGTTCAGGCCTGCATCTCATTTTATTTGTTTACTTTATTGGGACTATTTTTGACCTTTTATATATTTTTTCAAGAGACTGGGCCCAGTGAAGGTTAATTACTGACAGAAACTAAATGTAAAACTATGTGAAAGTGTTGAATATACTCCATCAAGTTAATCGTGAGTAATGTAAAGTTGTTTATTGTGATTCATAACTTGCTTTGGAGGTCCATTTCATAACTTTAGTTGATTGTCAAGTAAAAGAGAAACAAGGGAGTATTTGAAATTGAGTGTTTATTCATTTTTTCTTTATTACATTTACATTCTGTGATTTTACTGATTTCTATTCAGTTTCCCTACCATAATCTATTACTACATCAGTAACGAACCTAGGGCACTCTAGATAATGGTACGTATAGAGTGCTACATATAAATTGGAGGCACCGCTGGGATATTTCCCCCCATTTTTCTACCATATAGTGTGTAATTTGAGAGACACATATTACTCGGTATGGATATTCCCAAAAATGTAACCATTGGTGAGCTCAATGAATGGTGTGAGGGTTTAGGAGTTAACCCCTCCCATGCTTTTGTGTTAAGTGGAGTGCCCACTGATTTAGATGTATCAGACATCGAAGAATTGGCACAAACTGTAAAAGTTTTTGGGAGAGTTCGAGTAAGGGATGAAAAATACTACTCTCAAACGCAAAGTAAAATTGTGCTGTGTGAGTGCAGGCAGCCAGTAAGCCCAGATCATACCCCACCTGAGATCCAACCTACTAGTGGAGAAATTCCCTGGAAGATAATTCTACTTACCCCAAGAGAGTCAGATCAGTTTTCTGATAAATTTCGCAAGTTATTACAAGAGGAAGGTAAGACTATGGATGATGTCAGGGCTCTTTTCTCCAACGATCCCCTGCAAGGAAGTTCACCGGATAGTATCATCCGAGCAGTTGGAGATCTCCTTGAGAAAACCATGAGACCCAGCAGTGATACTAATGCTTTCAGACGGTTGAGGACATTTTCTGGGACCATTCCCACACCTCCCGGCGAAGAAAGCCTAGAACATTGGCTGGCTCAGGCACATTTAATGGTTGAAGAGTGTAGCTGTTCCAACCGAGAAAAACGCACAAGGATAGTTGAAAGCTTAAAGGGTCCTGCTTTAGATATAATTCAAGCAGTGAGGCTAAACGATGCAGATGCAACCCCTACTGGTTATTTGAAGGCATTGGAGAATGCTTTTGGTACACCTGAGTCAGGGGAGGACTTGTATTTCGCCTTCAGATCTATGCACCAGCAGTCTGGTGAAAATCTGTCTGATTTCTTGCAAAGGTTGGAGAGATCTCTTAGAAGAGTTTTGCACAGAGGTGGAATATCTCCCCAACGCGCAGACCAAGTTAGGCTAGAACAGCTTATTAGAGGTACCACACAATCTGACATGATATTGGTGCATCTACGACTAAGGGAGAGAAAAGAGAAGCCTCCTACCTTTTTGCAGTTGTTGAATGAAATCAGAGAGGAAGAAGAATACGAAGCCTCGCGTCGAAAACTGAATCCTACTGTAAGACAGGTGCAGGCTAGTAAAGAGATGAAGTCAAGTTCTTCTGAAATTCAAGAGCTGAAAGCCGAACTCAAAGTGTTAAATTCTAAGTTGAAGAAAAGAGACACTGAGGCTGAAACAAAACTGAAAAATTGTCAAAAGCCAGTTGAGATTGAAATGGAGAATGAGATTCAGATTCTGCAGAAACAAGTGAAAAAACTCCAGGAACAGCTTAGTGTAATGACAGTGTCACCAGGTATGTCTGTGTCTAGAGAGTTCCCAAGAAGGGATGGCAGAAGCAAGCCTAATAGTAACCGGAAACCTCCGTTACCTCCTGAAACTTCAGATTATTTCTGTTACAGATGTGGCGAAGACGGCCATATTGCCACTCATTGCAATTCTCCTGAGAACACTGCAAAAGTCATTCAAAAGCTGATCCGTGCACATTGGAGGGGCAGGGGTGGAAAAGAACCAGCGTCTGCAGCGGTAGAGAACTTTTCTGTTCGTCAGGGAAAAGTAGAGTCTCTCAAGCCAAGTCACTTACCTGAGGGGTTAGTGGGACCATCTCCTCTTGCTAGTGTCACGCTTGAAGGTCAGCCATGCAAAGCCCTACTGGACAGTGGTTCCCGTGTCACCATAGTGTTTGAAAGTTGGTACCAGCAACACCTTTCACATGTTCCTCTTATGCCTCTGACTGACCTTGCAATATGGGGTCTCAGTGATTCCACTTACCCTTACAGTGGGTATATATCTGTTGAATTGGCTTTTCCTGAAGTCAGATCACTCTCCAAAGAGAAGATTTCGATCTTGGCACTTGTATGTCCGGACCCCAAAAGTCCAGATCCGGTTTCAGTCATTCTTGGCACAAATACTTCCAAACTTAACACTCTGTTGGCTCACTGCAAAGAGTTGGTCAATAGCAGCACCGTCAATTCGCTGAGAATACTTCCTTATGAGTTGAATGTTACCAAACCGTCTTTGACATCCAGCAGCAGAGTATCTACTGATGTTGTGGGACTAGTGACATGGGAGGGTCCCGGACCATTAACTATTCCTCCTCGCAGTACTAGTTATGCTGTGTGCAAGGTCATGCCCCACCAATCTTTAGCCAGTCACATTCTTCTAGTGGAGATGCCGGAGGATGGTCAACTTCCTGCTGGGGTCCTAATACCCTCTCTTGTGATGACTCCTTCTGTTGTGAATGAAGATCATTTCCTTGTACCCCTTCAAAACGAATCTCAGAAGGGAACTGTGATTCCTATCGGGACTCTATTGGCTCAAGTATGTGTGGTAGACACTGTCACAGTGCCACAGAAATCAGTTTCCACACCAAAGACCCTAGACCCTAGCTTGTTTGACTTTGGCGACTCTCCAATTCCAGAAGTTTGGAAAACACGCCTTGTTAACCTACTGTCACAGAAAACGGGAGTTTTTTCAATAGATGAATGGGACGTAGGACTAGCCAGTGGGGTGAAACACCAAATACGACTCTGTGATTCAAAGCCATTCCGAGAGAGATCCAGGCATATAGCCCCGGCTGATATTGAGGATGTTCGCCGGCATATACAGGAACTGTTGGCAGCCGGAATAATCAAAGAATCACGCAGTCCTTACGCTTCCCCCATAGTCATTGCAAGAAAGAAGAATGGCCGAATACGCATGTGCATTGACTATCGCACCTTGAACTCACGCACAGTGCCTGACCAGTACACCATGCCACGTATTGATGATGTGCTTGATTGTTTGACGGGCAGCAAATGGTTTTCTGTTCTGGATCTGCGGAGCGGATATTACCAGATTGCAATGGCGGAAGAGGATAAGGAGAAAACAGCGTTCCTTTGTCCATTGGGGTTCTACCAGTTTGAGAGGATGCCTCAGGGAATAACTGGAGCCCCTGCGACATTCCAACGATTGATGGAAGCAGCAGTTGGAGACATGAATCTGTTTCAGGTACTGGTTTATCTGGATGACTTGATAGTGTTCGGGAAAACCCTTGAGGAGCATGAGGAACGCCTGTTGAAGGTACTGAAAAGGCTGGAGGAGTGTGGCCTAAACATTTCAATCGATAAGTGTCAATTTTGCCAGCCTCAGGTGAAGTACCTGGGCCATATTGTTTCTGCAGCCGGTGTCTCGACAGACCCTGAAAAAGTGAAAGCCGTTCTTGACTGGAAGAAACCTGTAGATTTGAAGTCACTACGATCCTTCCTTGGGTTCTGTGGGTATTATCGGCGTTTTATTGCCAATTACTCATCCATTGTCAGGCCCTTGACGGAGTTAACTAAGGGTTACCCACCGACTCAGAAAAGGAAGAAATCTGGTAGTGCGGAGAAGCAGCAGTACTTCAAGGAGTCAGAACCCTTCGCTGATAGATGGGACAAAGTCTGTGATGATGCCTTTGAGAAAATCCTACATTGCCTCACCAACACCCCTGTGTTAGCTTTCGCTGACCCAAGCAAACCTTACATCCTTCATGTGGATGCGAGCCTGGATGGGTTGGGTGCAGTGCTTAATCAGGAATACCCTGAAGGTCTCCGTCCCATTGCTTTTGCCAGTCGAAAGCTGAGTACGTCAGAACGTAATTATCATATACATCAGTTAGAATTCCTCGCTGTGAAATGGGCTGTCGTGGATAAGTTCCATGACTACCTTTATGGAGCTAAGTTTACAGTGAGGACAGATAACAATCCTCTCACCTATGTGCTGACAACTGCCAAACTTAACGCCACAGGCCATAGGTGGTTGGCTGCGTTAACTACGTATGACTTTGATGTAGAGTACAAACCAGGAAGAAGCAATTTGGATACTGACCTTTTGTCAAGGAATGCTCAGGATTTTCAGGATGGATGGGAGAAGATATCCCTTGCTGGAGTGAAAACTCTTTGTCGGCAGGTTTGTGTTAGTATGAATGAGACCTCCAGATTTATAGATCAGCTTGGGGCATCTCCTAAAGCCATCCCAGATGTTTTTGCTTTTCCAACACAAGTTGGTGTTAGTCCACTTGACCAGTTAAGTAGAGGTGACTTGACAAAAGCACAGAGATGTGATCCCGTCATTGGGGTTGTAATGAAACATATAGAGGCTAGGAAGTCCATGTCTGATCTGAAAACACAAGATCCTGTCCTCATGATATTTCAGCGGGAAAGTCCTAAGATCCAGATGAAAAAAGGACTTCTATACAGAATCATCCAAAGATCTGGAAAAGAGGTGTGTCAGTTAATTCTACCCGAGCAGTACCGGCCTATGGTTCTAAAAGCTATGCATGATGACCTAGGACATTTTGGAGTTGAGAGAACCATGGTTCTCATAAAGGACCGGTTTTATTGGCCCAGGATGGCATTTGAGATTACACAGTACATCAAGAATTGTGGTAGATGTGTCGCTCGTAAGACTGTGCCACAGAGAGCTGCACCCTTACAGCAGATCACGAGCACCGGCCCGCTTGATTTAGTGTGCATAGACTTTTTGTCTATAGAGCCGGATTCTAAAGGAATCTCAAATGTGCTAATAGTGACAGATCACTTCACCAGATATGCACAGGCCTTCATAACTAAAGATCAAAAGGCTTTAACCGTGGCAAAGGTCCTGTTTGAAAAGTTCTTTGTGCATTACGGATTTCCTAATCGTATCCATTCTGACCAAGGACGCGATTTTGAGAGTCAGGTCATTAAAGAGTTGTTGGGAATGTTGGGTATCCATAAGTCCAGAACTTCGCCTTACCACCCTCAAGGAGACGCCCAACCAGAAAGATTTAACCGCACGTTACTGTCCATGCTTGGGACCCTCGACCCCGACAAAAAGTCAAGGTGGAGTCAGTTTGTATGCCAGCTGGTCCATGCATATAACTGCACCAAAAATGATGCCACTGGTTTTTCGCCATACTATTTGATGTTTGGCCGAGAGGCTAAACTGCCGATTGACTTGTGTTTTGGAATATCTCCTGATGGTGAAGATGGTGTGAAATATCATCAGTACGTGGGTCAAATGAAACGTGAGTTGAGAA
Organism: Tiaroga cobitis; assembly: GCA_030578255.1. Lineage (NCBI taxonomy): Eukaryota > Metazoa > Chordata > Actinopteri > Cypriniformes > Leuciscidae > Tiaroga > Tiaroga cobitis. The sequence continues at coordinate 8,566,750 of CM060606.1, forward strand.
GTGCTTATCAGCTGGCCATGGAGGAAGCCTCTAAGAATCATAAAAGAAACAAAAAACATTATGATTCTAGAGTCCGAAATCAGACTCTCGAAAAAGGTGATCGGGTGTTGGTGCGTAATCTAGGGCTCACTGGAAAACACAAGTTGCAGGATAGGTGGAAGCCATTGCCTTACCTGGTGATAGAAAAGCTTCCTCACCTACCTGTTTACAGAGTAAAGCCTGAACGGGGATTAGGCGTTGTAAAAACCTTACACCGTAATCACTTACTGCCAATTGGTTATCTGGTGAGGATGCCTGTGAATGTTCCCAAAGCACCACAAAGTAGGATGCCGATGACTCGAGCACGAGGGGTTGAAAGATTAAGAGGATCAAACAATCCAAGTCCAGCACAAAGTGGTGACCATGAAGAACAAGATGAGTGGAACTGTGAGTCTGAAGAGGAAGATCTTTATCCTGTACCACAATTAACCTTTCAAAGGACTGGGTTAGGGGATAGTACAGTTGAGTCTAATAATACCTTACCTGCTCCAAGTGATACCCCGGTTGTTCCTGTTGAAGGATATCCAGTTTCAGATGTATCTGAGGAAGAGAATGAACAAGAGGAGTTAATTCAAGGTGGAGGAACAGAGGATCCTCTATCACCTGTCCTGGAACCTGTGGTGGACGCAGAACTAGATGCGGGAGACGTCCTTGCTTCTAGTGTCTCGGATAAGGAGGTGGAGTCTATCTCTGAGCCAAAAGAACGTAGAAAAGTGAAGCCGGTCATCCGCCTTAGTTACGATGAACCTGGAAAACCAACAGACATACCAATTACAATAGTACATAGGGGCATGATGATTCAGATCTCTTATCAATAGGAACTTAGTTTCACAGTGTATACATTGATACCTTGATATCTTCATTTCTTACCTGTTAGGGGTAGACAATTGAGTTCCTTTTAAGTCTCATGGGGACATGAAGACCTTTTAGTAGGGGGAGAGTGTAGCCCTGTTGAAATTATATCTATATTATTTTACTTTTCTTCAAAATGTATCTTGATATTGGGTTGTTTATATATTTGATTTATGTTGTATATCTGTACTTCTCACGTGTATTGAAAACAATATTTTATATTGTTAGAAGTGTATAAAGTTTGTCTAGGCTCTGATTGGGTATTTCACATGTCCGTTTGGTTTGGAGAGTGATGTGTTAGGCAGAGGGGGCGGGGGCAGTGAGTGAGAGGTGAGGTGACGAAGAAGAGCGGGAGGAAGAAAAACAAAACAGAACGAGATTGACGCAGTTACGATTTGAGATTCAGTTGCTTTTACTAATAGTAGTGAGTCTATGTAATTTCGTACAGAAGTTAAAGTATTGATCTCCTACTTTAGTTCATGGTGAGTGTGTGCCGTGTATTCTCGCGAGTCACGAATGTGACGCACTTGTTATTCACTAGTGATTTGAGGTAACCGGACACTGAGCTCCTCCGGCCACGTTGGATTCCAATACCAGGTAGCGCTTCAGGTATCCTGGATTGCCTGGAAGTTCCCCTGGCCTCGTTGGATTCCCTGATCGGGACCGCATGGCGAGTGATGATCTTTTTGCCCGGTGCAGCACGTGTTTTCTCCTTCCTGACGCTCTCTGCATTGCTTCTTTTTTCCGTGGGACTGTGATCATGACAATCGTGAGTAGTATTTTCCTTTATTGTTGGCTCTAGTAAGAGTGAAGCGGCGATTGGTATTTTTTCCGCCCCAACGCACACAAGCGTCGTTCAGGCCTGCATCTCATTTTATTTGTTTACTTTATTGGGACTATTTTTGACCTTTTATATATTTTTTCAAGAGACTGGGCCCAGTGAAGGTTAATTACTGACAGAAACTAAATGTAAAACTATGTGAAAGTGTTGAATATACTCCATCAAGTTAATCGTGAGTAATGTAAAGTTGTTTATTGTGATTCATAACTTGCTTTGGAGGTCCATTTCATAACTTTAGTTGATTGTCAAGTAAAAGAGAAACAAGGGAGTATTTGAAATTGAGTGTTTATTCATTTTTTCTTTATTACATTTACATTCTGTGATTTTACTGATTTCTATTCAGTTTCCCTACCATAATCTATTACTACATCAGTAACGAACCTAGGGCACTCTAGATAATGGTACGTATAGAGTGCTACATAGTAAATAGATAGAGCTATGTGGATTAATACATCCAGCTACACAACACCGACAACGCTTGGGAGACATTCTCGTCCGTGCAGCAAATGGCGGATGTGTACAACTCTCAACTCGCTGTGAACTCGCGGCAGTGTCTGTCAACACTCGTGGGCGGGGCCTGTGCCTTTAGTGACGTCACTAAAGCCACATTCTGAAAACAGGTCGTTGGGAAACACTGCATATGATTTATGGGGATTAAAAAAAAGGAGTGGGTGGATTTTTATCACTGTAGGGTGGTTGTGTACACACACTGCCAACACACATTTATGTCCTGACACCATGCAAAAGTGAATTTTGCATAATAGGTCCCCTTTAAGCATGGTGAAATAAAATTGTTTTACATAAATTAGCCAAAATATTTAATCAATGAGCATTTTTAAACTTTATAAAACATAAAACTTTCTGAAGGTCTCTTGGGAAAAACACTTGAGCAGATCGCTCCACTACAAGGCTTTGTCTCCAGCACTGGTAAGCTGATATGTCAAGCTGATTTCCAAAGTGCCTGCATGTTTTCCAAGGTTTGTTTTATCTTTCCAAATGTATCGGCATCTTTCCCCTAAATAGAGCTTAATTTTGTTTTCATTTTCTTTGTTCACATAGCTTAAACAAATCATTAGTGCAACCGCAGGAGGGAGATGTCTTTTCATGCAAACCCACCCAATGGGTCATGGTTCACATAGAAACTTGATGTGTGTTAATTCTACCAACAAACACCAGCACGTCCCACAGTTTTTTTTTATTTATTTTTTTTATACATCAATGAACCTTTGGCCGGGCAAGATGACAGCATAACGTGTGATGCTAGAAATGTGTCACCTGGTAAATTGTTCAACCTTAGATCTGTGATGTCAAACAGAAAACTATAGTAAAATCAGCATGTTGTGTTTCATATACAGTACATTTACATTTAATCATTTAGCTGACGCTTTTATCCAAAGCGACTTACAAATGAGGAGAGCAATAGAAACAGTTATATACATAAATGTTATAGTTTTTCTCAACACAACACTCCATTTCTGTCTGGTGTGTTTCCATGTAGTTTTTAATGCAGTGTGATATTTAATTAATGTACTTTAATCTAAAACTGATCTAATGTATAGTCACAAGTGTATGTATGCCAGATTAAACAGCGGCATTGTAACCTGGATGCATAATTAAATATTTGGTTTTAGCTTTCACATAATATGAAGCTATTTTTTTTGCACCAATGCCAAACTTTGCATTTCATATATTTACCTTATCTCTTGGTTTACATCCATCAATAAAATAAAAAGTAAAAACAGTTGAGTGAGATGATAATGTAAATTTTTCAAATGTATCTCAGTAAGCAGAGGGCTGTGCACAATCCAGAATTAAATACTTGTCTCTCTTTCAATTAAATTGAAAGTGAATTTGAAATGAACTGGCCACAACACATAAGTGGTTGTATTGAAATTTAAATGATATAATGTAATATATATAAATTGGTATAGTGTGACAGAAAAAGGAATTTATTAAATTATAATTCACAGAAATTCAGCACAGGCAATGCATGGGAAATTAAGTGTTCTTCCACTCAGGTACACAAAAGGTAATTATTTTTTTATTTGAATTGCAAATACATTTGAATTGCAATTCTGTTTAAAAGCCATTTTCGATTCAATACTAAATGGTGCACAACTCTGGTAAGCAGGAAGTCTCTCAACATCCTTATGGACAGCTGTTTGCCCTCTCTACAGAAGCAGCGTGTCTGACTGTGTTTCCTTTGGAGAGCATGGAGAGAGGTTGCGGGCTGTTTTTCCTCTGAGCAGTCTGCTTTTTGATAGCAGGGCTTTGAACCTTATCTTCCCTGCATGAGTGATGCGGGCCAAGTCTTCACCAAACAGTATACTTCTTGCATCACACTTGGCTTGCATAACTTGTTTCTTTGCCCATCGCTGCAGCCTCTTCACCGAGATCAGCCTTCCTTTCAGACTCTGCTACATTCTCTGCACTTCTAGCTGTCACAACTTGTTGAGCAAAGTGCCTTGAAATCTCAGATCTTGGCATCTTGAGACTTCTTTTCACTGTTGGGTTTTGCGTACTTTTTAAAAATATTTTTAAAAATGTAATTTATTCTTGGGATGTCAAATCTGAATTTTCAGCGTCATTACTCCAGTCTTCAGTGTCTTCATGATCTTTCAGAAATCATTCTAATATGCTGATTTGTTGCTCAAGAAACTTTTCTTATTATCAATTTTGAAAACTGCCTCATGTTTTTGCTGCTTATTGTTGTGAAAACTTATTGGTTACTGTTGTTAGCTTCGTTCCCTGATGGAGGAAACGAGACATTGTGTTGATGTAGTGACAATAAGGGTCGCACTTGGGAGGCCCAAACACCTCTTATACAGAATTTATTAATGAATTTGCTGCATTTGTGGGGGATATTGTTATGGCTCATGATAAAATACTGCTGATTGGTGATTTTAATATTCATGTCTGTTGTACATCTTTAACTTTGTCCAGGGAGTTTTTAAATCTTATTGAGTCTTTTGACCTTGTTCAGTGGGTATCTGGCCCTAAGCATCAACAGGGCCATACCTTGGACTTGATTTTAACCCATGGACTATCTGTTTCAGATATCACAATTAGCAATGCAAACTTTTCTGATCATATGCCTGTATTTTTTTCTGTTCCATACTCTGGTCAAACTCTAAAAAATCAGTCCATGGGGCGTATGTCTCGTACTTTTACAACGCGCTCCAGTGAGGAGTTCACGGTAGCATTTCATGAGGTATGGAACTCTTCTGAAACGGAATCCACTTTACATAACTTGGATGCGGACGAACATCTCAGTTATTTTAACTCAACTTGTGCTTCTATCTTGAACAGAATTGCTCCTTTAAAGCTTACATTTCGTAAATCAGTACCAATTCCTTGGTTTAATGAATCTGTGCGCTCTCTTAGACAGGCCTGCCGACAGGCCGAGCGCAAGTGGAAAAAGGACAATTTACAGGTCTCTTACGAAATTATGATAGATTCACTTTTTTCGTTTCAGAGGGCAGCCAAAGCTGCTAAATGTAAATATCTTTCCGATCTGATCAAGAAAAATAAGCATAACTCCCATGTTCTCTTTTCTACTATTGACTCTGTGCTAAATCCACCTGTTTATCTTTTCCCTGAGCCTTCTGTCTCCCTTTGTGAAAGTTTTGGAAACTTTTTCACAAACAAGGTGTTGGCTATTAGATCTCAAATGGCTCAGACTGGATATATGCTGTCAGAGATACCTTTATACTCCTCCACATGGTCTGTGTTTGAGCCACTCAACTTACACTCCTGTAAGGAAATTGTGGACTGCCTTAAGCCCACTTCATGTCCACATGATATTGTTCCTTCTCATTTCATCAAACACACTATGGATGCAATTGGTCCAGGTCTATTATCTGTCATTAATAAATGCTTATATATGGGCACTGTTCCAGTCTCCCTTAAACATGCTGCGATAACACCATACATCAAAAAACCTAATCTTGATCCTTCATCTCTTTCTAGTTTTCGACCCATTTAAAATCTTCCTTTTATATTAAAGATCATGGAGAAAGTTGTATTGACTCAATTACAATCTTTCATGCTAAATAATTCTATCAATGAAGTTTTTCAATCAGGTTTTAAAGCTTTACATAGCACTGAATCTGCTCTTCTAAAAGTTTTAAATTATATTTATCTCACCACTGACTCAGGAAAACAAATGGCTTTGGTCCTGTTAGATCTAAGTGCAGCTTTTGATTTAGTCGATCACAACATCCTTCTGTCACGCTTGGAGTCTTGTGTAGGACTTCGTGGTTCTGTTTTACAATGGTTTCGCTCTTACATGTCAAATAGATGTTTTACTGTTCATCTGGGACAATATTCATCCACTAACAAACACCTTGATTGTGGTGTTCCTCAGGGATCAATCCTTGGGCCTATGTTGTTTTCTTTGTATCTGCTCCCCGTGGCCGCTATTTTTAAAAAACATGGTGTTTCTTTTCATCTATACGCCGATGACACACAGCTTTACCTGCCCTTGCAACGTAACAACAAATATACTCTTCAGCCGCTGTTAGATTGTCTAAACGAACTGAAGTCATGGCTTTCAAGTAATTTTTTTAACTTAAATGAAAATAAATCTGAGTTAATTATTTTCAGCCCCAAAGAAAACTGTGTTTTTGATTTTGATCTGGGTTGTCTCTCCCTGTATAACACAAAGAGTGCCAGAAATTTGGGCTTCCTTTTTGACTCCAGTTTATAAACAGATCTCAGCTGTTGTCACATCATGCTTTTACCAACTTCGCCTTCTCAGTAAAGTAAAGCCTGTCTTATTCAGGAGAAATTTGGAAACAGCTATTCATGCGTTCATTACATCGAGGCTTGATTACTGTAATTCTCTGTATTATGGTATTTCTCAGGCTTCCATCTCTCGTCTCCAGCTGATTCAAAATGCAGCTGCTAGACTACTTGAAGGGAAGCGAAAGTTTGACAACATAACACCAATCTTAATGTCTTTGCACTGGCTTCCAGTAAAGTATAGGATTGAGTTTAAAATTGTATTATTTGTATATAAAATTTGTGTATAATTTGGCTCCACAATATTTAACGGATCTTCTGACTCCATACACTCCTTCTAGAAACCTGAGATCCTCTGACCTTGGCCATCTTACAATCCCTAAAGTGAAACTTAAAAAAACGTGGTGAGCGTGCTTTTGCTGTTGCTGGGCCGAAGCTGTGGAATAGCCTTCCTCTTGTGATTAGGCAAGCTCCATCTATTTGTACTTTTAAATCTCAACTCAAGACTCATCTATTCACCCTGGCTTTTAACACTCTGTAGTCTGCTTTCCTGTTTTCTTTCTATTATTATTGAGTGCCTTCTGGTCTCGTTAGGTTTTAAGTATGTATGGTAGTTTTATATTTGTGTTTCTTTGATTCCTTGTAAAGCACTTTGGTCAACTTCGGTTGTGTTTTAAAGGTGCTCTATAAATAAATGGATTGATTGATTGGATTGATTATACTTCAGAAAAGGGCAATGAGAATTGGTGAGTGGAATTTGCATGCCATTCCACTGGACATATGGGTATAAAAGGAGGCAGCTTGCTCTACTCATTCAGTGCTGAGGAGCAGAGACAGTGTCCCGGGCATTATGGTGGTGGGTAGTTCGTGTGTTGAGGCAGGACTCAATGTTTCGTTCCCTCCATCAGGGAATGGAGGTTACATTAGTAACTAAGATGTTCCCTCTATGTCACTCACTTTGATGTTGTGTCGATGTAGTGACACTAGGGGTCCCTATGGAAAACATCACAACCCGCTGAACCGTGTTACGAGGTTTGGCGCTTCAGATGTCGGCAAGCTGCTCCGTACATTTTTTTAAATAAAGGATAAAAACTTACAGCTGTGCAGACCAGGAGTTTGTGCTGGGGAAACTATTATTTTTTCCTATGCAGAAAAAAGGATCCTACGGTGGCCACATCCTCCCTGAAGGGAGGTTAGCATGTGGACAATACATCACATGGACTTACCGAATGGGAAGTATCACACATGGAAAGAAATCTCTGTGGTGGATTCTGCCTGAGAAGGGAGAAACTCTACACCAACAGTGACTGGGAAGACACAGGGTTTATCAACAGGCAAACTGAACCAAAACCGAACATATACATCATATGTGTTTACCATCAGGGAATCAGCATATATGGAGCACTTAGCCCAAGAACAAGGCCTCACCTGAAAACAGGCATAGCATGAGTAACGGGCCTGGCAGCGAATTCCTCTGCAGAAAAACGCACGCCATCACCTCAAGGAGGGGAAAGGCGCAGTATGCCAACGCTACTCCCGGCCATTTTGTCAAAAATTTACTTGTTCGAACCTGATAACTCTCGGGACAAAACTAGCTAAACCCAGAGATTGTAAAATCTCGCAAAGGTATTGGGTGTAGCCCAGCCTCCCTCTCTACAGATGTATGTTAGAGAGGCACAATTCATTGATGTCCAGGAGGATGCAACACCCCTAAACACCCCTGAAACAGACAGAAAGCTGCTCCTGAGAATCAGTCCAAATATATGTGCCAGGTGCGCGCTGGACACACCAAGTATAAGGCTGGGTCTGCCTCTACATGAGTGAGTACTTACAAGTTCACCACTTGATCCCTAAAAGGGGTAGTGGGTACTTTGGGCACATAGCTGCAGCCATATCACCCTGTAGCCCAAGACTGCTTGCCCACTGAAGCTAAGCAGGGTTGAGCCTGGTTAGTACCTGGATGGGAGACCTTCTAGGAAAACCAGGTTGCTGCTGGAAGAGGTGTTAGTGAGGCCAGCAGGGGGTGCTCACCCTGTGGTCTGTGTGGATCCTCTTAACGCCCCAGTGTAGTGACAGGGACACTATACTATCAAAGAGCACCGTCCTTCGGATGAGACGTTAAACCGAGGTCCTGACTCTCTGTGGTCACAAAAAATCCCAGGATGTCTTTCGAAAGAGAAGGGGTGTAACCCCGGCATCCTGGCCAAATTTGCCCAGTGGCCTCTGTCCATCATGGCCTCATAATCATCCCCATATACTAATTGGCTTCATCACCCTGTCTCCTCTCCACCAATAAGCTGGTGTGTGGTGGGCGTTCTGGCGCAATATGGCTGCCGTCGCATCATCCAGGTGGATGCTGCACATTGGTGGTGGTTGAGGAGATTCCCCCTTCTATGTAAAGCACTTTGAGTGCAGAGAAAAGCGCTATATAAATATAATGAATAATTATTATAATTTAATTATAGCTGGGCCGGGGTCTCAGGACAACGTGAGAGTATGCCAGGATGGACTGGAAGTACGTTTCGTTACCAGCGAGCATTTGTAGCTCTCTTGCCCTCTTAATGGAGGTGAGCGCGGTCAGGAGGGCCGCCTTCAAAGAGAGGGCACTAGGCTTGACTAACTCCAAGGGCTCAAACAGGGCTCTCTGCAGGGCAAGCGGCACCAAGGAGAGGTTCCAAGAGGGAATTAGGCGTGGCCTCTGAGGATTTAACCTCCTTAAGCCTCTGATGAGCCTAATGATCAGGTCATGCTTCCCTAAAGACTTACTCTTCACTACATTGATGTGCTGCTGTAGCGGCCACATACACCTTCAAAGTGGAGGGGGATAACCGCCTCTACAACTTTTTTATGCAGAAAGGAAAGCACCAAGCTGTTTTTTTGAAGAAAACCAACTAGCTAAGTCGCCACTTCAATCATACTGCCGCCTCGAAGGGCTCTGGCTTGAGATAATCTACTCAGGTCTTCTGCATCCCACCTTGGGGCCAGACGTGGATGTTCAAGAGGTCTGAGCTCACATGCCAGATTGTGCCCTGCCTCTGAGAAAGGAGGTCCTTCCTCAGGATAATTTGACAGGGGTGGTCGCAAGGAGCGTGAGCTCAGCAAACAAAGTCTGGTTGGGCCAGAAAGGCGCAACCAGCCAGACTTGCTCTCCATCTACCCTGATTTTGCTCAGCACCTGTGCAAACAGGCTGACTGGGGGAAACGCATATTTGCGTAGGCCCCAGGGCAAACTGTCCAGCTGTGTGCACAGAACCTGTGCAAACAGGCTCACTGGGGGAAACTTATATTTGCGTAGGCCCCAGGGACAGCTGTTTCCAGCTGTGTGCCAGTGCATATGTGCAGAGCAGAGCCTCAGTCAGGGAGTAACATAGTAGGTAGTGTGAGGATTCCTGGGAAGCAAACATCTCTCCCTGTGCTTTGCCGAATCGACTCCAAATCAGCTGAACCACGTATGGGATGGAGTCTTCACTCTCCTCAAAGCGTCACTCATCGCGAGAATGCGTCTGCTGCACGATTGAGCTCACCTGGGATGTGAGTGGCTTGTAGTGACATTAGTCATTGCTGACACCAAAGGAGGAGATGGCAGGTGACTTGTAACATGCAACGCGACTGTATGTCGCCCTGGCAGTTTATATATATGTCATTGTCACGGTGTTGTCCATCTGGAGCAACACGTGCTTGCCCTGGAGCAGAGGTCAAAACCTCTTCAGGGCCTGCAGTACTGCCAACAACTTGAGGCAGTTGAGGTGCCAACACATCCGGGGCCCTGTCCAGGGTCCTGAGACTGCATGTCAGTTGCATACAGTACCCCAGCTTATGTTGGATGTATCTATTTTTTTTTAACATGCCTTGACACGTGTTCTACGGGAACCTCTGACAATAGAAATGTCAAAGTTTTTCCAAAGACTGAAGTGCAGTGACAGATCGGGGTTGTGGTCATGCGATGTACAAGGTGGTTTTTCAGCCTATAGTCAGTGGCACGTTGAATGCTTTACATTCTCCGTGGAACGTTGTTACGGGATTGTATTTTTTTTTTATTTTGGAGGCATATGATATTTTTGTCTGCTTTGATGCCGCAGGTGACGTTGATCCTCGCTGCCACTCCATCTAAAGGCTCCATCACGAGCTTTGAGCAGTGAATGAACTTGAACATTTACCCAGGGCCTTTGGTCGGGTCATATAGTGATAATCCTAGAGAGCACAACATCATCTCAACGATGTATCCAGTGATGGATGATGTGTATTCCTCTAGGCCAGTGTGACTGTTGTGTGTGTAGCATCCTCTTTGAACACGTTCCAGTCAGTACAATCAAAGCAGTCTTCAATAGCCGAGCTCACACCCTCATGCCATTTTTGATGTTCTTGGTGGATAGTTTCTCACATTTCTTCAATGGATTGTAAATGGGGATTAGCAGCACAGAATATAATGGTGGTGGTTGAGGATAGATCCCCTGATTTGCTTGTGAAAGCGCTTTGGGTGTACAGTAGTACATATGAAAGCACTATATAAAGGCCTCATTCATTCATTCCTTCGTATATGATCTGAATGGTTGAGGTGGGGGTGGTGGATGGTTTTGTAGGCAGCCACTGTTTTGACTCCTTTAAACATTTTATAAGGTCTTCACGAATTGTCAGCCCCATCACATACCATCATATGTACAAACATACAGTGAGTACAATTGGCCCATCACACAGAATTTGTATGGATGTTCGACAAATTCCGTCATAAAATATACGTTATAAAAGCCTTGTTTTTTTATATCTTTATGGTGAAAAAAATGACAGTGTGAATGCTAAGTGAACCAGGACTGAATGTACAGTTTTCTTTTTTTTGGTCCAGACCAAAGTTTGAACAGACCCTGAGTATTGGTACACCAACCAGTGTTTACATACACACATAATCCTCCTCCTTCAATCTTCCCAAACTCCTAGGTTCTGTCGGTGCGTAAACAAATGAGTCCGATCAGTTGAACAGTAGAGTCGGGAATGTTGTTGTTAAGCCACGTCTCAGTCAAAATCGGAGTGCAGCATTTCCTGTTGGGTGTTCAGTCTGAGTCTTTAATAAAACCATGTTATTGTCAAGTGACCTCACGTTGGATAAGAATAGCAACGGGACAGCTGGTTTAGTGGGTGCCTCTGTGCTTGCCGCATTTGTTTCCATGCACACCGTTTTTGCTGTCTTCTCAAGCGGTGTGTCCACTTAGGTGAGGCCGGGGAGCTAGGGCTTGCTGGTTGTTGAATGCCGTGCTTGTCTGGCTCTGCTAACAATGCCAATTCCAGATTATGGCGAATTTCACTGTAGAAGTTCTCAGTGCTGAAGTTCACTGAAGTTCTTCTTGCCGATGTTGTATAGGGTTTCCATGCTGTATGTAGCCATTGTGATGATTGTTAAAAAAACAAATACAGCCAAAGATAACTGTAAACAAACAAAAGAAATGCACAGTTTTGCACCGTTTTGGTGTCCTGAAGAAGCCACTGAGTCCGTAAGTGCAACTATCTTGGGGTATCAAGAAAGTGTCCTTTCTCCGCATCTGCACCTTCATCTCTGCAAGGTTAAACCATAGGTAGTGCTCCTGGACCACCAAGGTGGACATCGCCAGACCAAATGCCAGGAGTGTGCAAAAATGAGTGTTGGGTCGGGACCACCCTTTTGCATGTCCATGGAATGCAGGGTGGAGGAAGCCTGTCCAGCAGCGCTGCAAGTTCTTGCTGTCATGGACGACGTGAACTTACATGCTTTGGATGGTGGCCACGTTTTGCAACACAGTTGCACCGCAATTGCCCTCTCAACATCAGAGTATTTCCTGGCAGCCCAGCTATCAAGGGTACTAAGAATGGAAGAAGTTGCTGCAAAGCATGCTCTGACATTAAAATATGCCTAGCAGCAGAAGGATCAGGATGGGGAGCAACTAAGGTGATTTTCTGCTTTACTAACTGTTCCACATTTGTCATTGACAGCATATGTTGTAGTTTTGATTTATTTTTAAAATGGAAGAATGGGGTTTTACAGATGCTAGAAGTGTGGCTTTCAAATGAAAGATTGGTATCAAAGAGCACACCCAGGTTCCTAACGGATGATGGAGACTTGACAGAGCAGCCATCTACTGTTAGACAGTATTCTAGGTTATTATGTGCAGAGTTTTTGATCCAATGATTAGAAACTTTGTTTTTTTTCAGAATAAGATTAGATTAATACATAGACAAGACACTGTAAGAGAACATCTGATTACATGGTAAAACGGGATAAGGATATAGGAAAAGGGTCAATTTGTCTGTTTCAGAGTTGAGTTAGAATGAGACTCTACATTCCTTTGAGTTATAAACCGTATCATGATGATTTGTCTTTGTTACCATGGTAACCAGGGGCCTGTTCTGCCCTTTTAGGGGGTCGTCACAGACATCTTGGCACCTAGTTTTGTTGTTGGGAGAGGTTTGCTGGATTATTCCAAAACTGTATAAAACACTGATACTGATAATAATAAGAACCGTTCATTTTAAATTGTAATAATATTCACAATATTACTGTTTGACTGTACTTTTTGATCAAATAAATGCAGCCGTGTTGAGCATATTCGTACAAAAACATTTAAAAATGTGTAATTATTCCAAGACTGAAATGTTTCTTATGATTTTCATATGAAAAACACATTTGATCTGAAATTGCACTGCAAATGCTTGAAACTAGCCCCAGACTAAAATGCATGTTAGAGCCGATTTAACGGAAAGCAATTAGCACTGACATATCTTAAAATGTCACTGCCATTGCTTTGTCTCAAGACGCACACTAGAAAAAAAAAACACCTTGGTGTTTCTTTTTCCTAGGGCATGCTTTTAATGTCCAAATTTAACGAAGGCCTAATCCTGGCTTAATTTAAGGCCTGTCTGTGAAACCATAACATAATTATTTTTGGAGCAGATAGTGAAGGAAAAGCAACCAAGCGTTCAAAATATAGTAGATATTTAATACTGTTTAAAAGCATCCCAGAATGCATCTCATTAATTTAAATGTCCAGATTAATCTAGTACTCTAGTCAAAAGGTGCTACTTTGAAGAAGCTAAAATATAACAGTTTAATTGCAATTTCATTCCAAAATAAAAGAGTCTTTGATTCATCCAAAAGTATTCATTATGGTTACATATATATATATATTTATATATATATAGCCTATTGTCATGAACTGCTCGGTGGAAACAGACAGTGTTGATCCAAACGCAGGCTTTATTATGAGGAGAATCCAGAGACAGGTACAAGGAAACAGGCAGGGGTCAAAACCAGGTAAGCAGTCCAGATCAGCAAACATATAATGCAAGGATTAGGCAAACGGGAAGACCAGATACAGGCAGGGAGTCCAGGAACCATGAAACTAGAAAACACTAAGGAACTAGGAAAACGCTTAGGATGCAGTATGACACTTACAATACTGAGCAATGAACCAACGGAAAACTCAGGCTTAAGACAGGTGCGCTAAACAAGATAATCAAACACAGGTGCATAAAATCAACCATAATCAGTCCAGGGTAAAACCTAAAGGAAACAATAAACTAGGAAGGAGTGCCCCCTAGAGGCTCAAGCAGGCACTCCAGCCACAGATCGTCACATAACCCCCCCTCTAAGGAGCGGCTTCCAGACGCTCCTAAGAGCTCCGGAGGGAGGTCGACGGGGGATGGGATGGAGGGCCAGGCCCGTGCAGGGGAACGGGACCAGGACACAGGCAAGGCGGGCCTGGGCCGTGGAGCGTGGGCGACCAGGGCGGAGCACACTCGGAAGGGAGCCAGGGCGGAGCACACTCGGAAGGGAGCCAGGGCGGAGCACACTCGGAAGGGAGCCAGGAGCCGGACGCGGGCGTGGCCACAGCGGAGCTGGATGCGGGAGTGGCCACGGCGGAGCAGTCGGACCTTCGGTCGTCCAGGGCGGAGCTGACTCAGGCGAGGGAGGATTAGACTCAGACGAGGGTAAGGTCCATGTCGACGTCGTCTCCATGACCCTCACAGGGTACCTCCTGCCCCCCCAAAAAAATACTTGGGGAAATCCACGGGAAGAATCTCTAGGTGGTAAACGGGTTCAGGAAAGGCCTCCCGGAGCTCGAAGGGCGCAGGCAGGGCGAGGCGCAGAGGCGGGGCCGGCAGGGCGAGGCGCAGAGGCGGGGCCGGCAGGGCGAGGCGCAGAGGCGGGGCCGGCAGGGCGAGGCGCAGAGGCGGGGCCGGCAGGGCGAGGCGCAGAGGCGGGGCCGGCAGGGCGAGGCGCAGAGGCGGGGCCGGCAGGGCGAGGCGCAGAGGCGGGGCCGGCAGGGCGAGGCGCAGAGGCGGGGCCGGCAGGGTGAGGCGCGTGGATTCAGTGGGTACCTTGTAAAATGGCGAATCGTCGGGTCTTTTGTGAAGGAAAAGTTCCAAAGAATCCACAGTAAAAAGCGAACTGCTCATGGAAAGGGCCAGGTCAATATATTGAGTAAGAGTCCAGCTTGAATTCGGAAACGGTATATCAGAACCAAGCGGTTCAGACAGTCCTCCCCGAAAGAACATCATTAAACAAAAATCATCCAAGTAGGACTGACGAGAGAGCTTCAAAAAATCTGTCACAAAAACCTTGAGAGGACGTTCTCCTTGGCGGAGGCTTACGATCTGCGCTGTGGGATCCATTACGAGGTCCGTGTTCCTCTCAGCCGCTGGATCAGTAGTGGCTCAGTATTCTGTCATGAACTGCTCGGTGGAAACAGACAGTGGTGATCCAAACGCAGGCTTTATTATGAGGAGAATCCAGAGACAGGTACAAGGAAACAGGCAGGGGTCAAAACCAGGTAAGCAGTCCAGATCAGCAAACATATAATGCAAGGATTAGGCAAACAGGAAGACCAGATACAGGCAGGGAGTCCAGGAACCATGAAACTAGGAAACACTAAGGAACTAGGAAAACGCTTAGGATGCAGTATGACACTTACAATACTGAGCAATGAACCAACGGAAAACTCAGGCTTAAGACAGGTGCGCTAAACAAGATAATCAAACACAGGTGCATAAAATCAACCATAATCAGTCCAGGGTAAAACCTAAAGGAAACAATAAACTAGGAAGGAGTGCCCCCTAGAGGCTCAAGCAGGCACTCCAGCCACAGATCGTCACACCTATATATATATTTATTATTTTTTTATTTTTTTTAATGAATACATTTTGTGTAATGCAAAATGTCAATTCAGGCTGTAAGTAACACTTTCATGATTTGAATCCGCAATAAACACCCACAGCTACTGTCACATTCAGCATCACAAACCATACTTACTGAGAGCAGGGACTGTCTGCACAGAACATGCTCTCACTTTCAAAAGCAGCTGGACAGACAGCAACAGAATGAAACGGAACACACATGGGGTTTTTTTCCAAGCTGAACTTGACATTTGCAACTTTTCACGGTATATATACACTGCTTCAGATGCAATTTTTCTTCTACATTTGAATTGTAAAGGTGAAAACATGACCATGACACTTTCAGAGTGCAGCCATGCACAGAGGGCAGGGACATGGGACCGAAACACTGTGAAGTGTTCCTGGCGTGCTGCCCGAGCTCATGCTGTCTCCTCCCCAGGAAAGAACATCACATCTGCTTCCAAGAAGAACAAGCTGACCCGATCTTCATGTGAGCTCAGTGCGGAGAGCGGATAGGTGCGGACACGCACTGCAGGGACTAATCAATTATACACAGTCATTCTTATCAGCTCTGTTGATGAAGGTGGGGGGAGTGGTATATTGCTGATGTCACTGATTTGTAGTGCACTGAGGTATACTTCACCATGTGAATGAAAATATACACCAGAGTAACAAGCAGTGTTTTTGTAAACCACTTGTACAACCGCTTTGTACAATAAATCTGTATGAATAACAAATGCAGATGTTCTTCTGTGCACACATATATACACTCAAGTTTGCATTTGCTACTTTTTGCCAGGCCTGCTTAATATGATATAAAATTATATATATATATATATATATATATATATATATATATATATATATATATATATATATATATATATATATATATATATATATAATTTCTTTAAAAAAAATCTGTGACACATTATTTGTGTGTGATATGTACAGCAGTGTTTTATTACTGAATTAATCTGTTTTTAAACGAAAAGTTTAAGTGAATGATTCAATGACAGCCATTTGAACAAATCGGTTGAATCTATGTTTACATCCACCCAAATATTATTCATTTATAATTCGATTGAGCCATCAAACAGCATTTTAATAAACACCTCAATTGATCCGATTGAAATTTCGATTAGATTGAAAGGGGTGGTGTAGATATAAAAAAAATCTGATTTCCAGGGAAAAAAATAAGCATGTAACGCTTTCCAATTATTTTTTTCAATCCGATTCAAAAATACCTTGTGGAATGCAGTGATGCTTAATGTTTACATACATTTTACGTTTTAAGTGCTCCTGTTTATTAATGTTTTATGTCTTAACAAGCTGGGCTGCATATCTTAAAAGCATCTTAAGCCTAAGTAGATCATAGAAATGTGTACAAAAAAAACCCTCACATCTTTACAATATGACAAGATGCGATTACTGTACAATATGAGCCTCCAATAACTGGCAGCTTTTTAATATTCACATGACAGCTGTGCAACAACGTCAAGCCCAACAGTACATCACCATAACATGAAAGAGCCTTCAAACCTTTAATTACCCCACTGTGTGCAATCATCGAGAGATCAGCGTGTTATTGTTATAGTCTTCAAAACATCATAGTGATGACAGAGTCTTGGACTGACCAGAGATGATGACTCAGCACTGGGTGCAGGGGGCATCTCAGAGGAACTACAAGGCTGTATGATGGACAGAGTTTCATGAGAACACAGCCTACTGAGCAGTTGCTCAATCTTCATTACGTGTTTATTGTTTTAGTCCAAAACCCATTGTGCAAGCAAACCCCCATTTACTTGAAACTGTCAGTCACAACAGACAGTCCAATCACCAGTCTCATGTAGATCACACCCCTGACAAACATTCACAATTTGCTCAATGAGTTATCTGTGCAACTCTGGCAAAAGTCTTGCTTTCTTTCTAAAGGGCTAGTGGATTGCTTTTATTTGATTCTTCTAGCCAGCAGGTGCGTTTCCCAAAGCCAACATCCCACTAAACACTGGACGTCGGATAGACGTGCAGATCATGTCTATATTGGGTCCGTCGGTCCATGACCAATTCTGGACATCTATTCGACGTCCAAACTAGGTCCACTATTTGGACGTCCAACCATGACCCAATTTGGACGTCATGTTGAAGTTCAACATTTGACCGTTGAACTGGGTCATTTTTTGGGACCTCATTTGGACGTCTATTACAGGTGCAGGAAATTTACATGATTAAAATGCAATATTTTTTTTATTTACAAATATCAACATTGTTGTTATCAACATGATTAATACATATGAATACAGATTATTTATAATTATTTAAGATAGTTTTCCAAAAACTGCATTTGATTGTCTCAAGCAGAAGGTGGTAATTGATAGTGCAATGCTTAGATCATGGGTTTGATTCCCAGGGAAAGCAGGAATGTAAATGTGTAAGTCACTGTGGATAAAACCATCTGCCAAATGCATAAATATAAATACATGGTACAGATAACATCCTTTAAAAATGTCCTCTACCTTTTTGAAACACGGGACTACAGTTATAGAAGTTATAGAAGATACTAAATTTGATGTTGAAAAGACGTCCACAAACGACCACATTTGGTCCCACCGACGTCAATATTAAACGTGCAAAAGACGTCGAATAAAGACGTCGCCTGGCGTTACAAAACAACCCCTTCAGTGGACCGAAATTGGACGTCCAAAAATTACATAGAAAAGACGTCACTCTAACGTCACATTGCGCAGTGGGATAGTTTGGCGATTTGGCTTTTCCCCAAAACTATAGCTCCAACGAACATTCGCAAACAGTTTTTGAAGAGTGCGCATGGGAATTCTGGATTTAGACATATGAGGGAACCTGTGATGAATTAAACATCAAATAAAACAAAGCAACAGGGAGCAAAAACAGTAAAAAAAAAATCTCAAATCGTTACAGCAGCATGTCGTTGTGGAGAAAGCTGATGACTGAATGAATTTATCGAATGTATGCCAATTACATACTGCATAAATTGATTTTAAAAGTAAACTGCATTTTAGCAGTCCGAGACAAATTTTGTGAATCCTAAAAGATTCCTTGGATCTAAGGCTAAAATTCTTTCATCGTTGGTTTGAAATGTTCACCAACAGCCCAATGACCACTTCGATCAAATTTTACCTCCCACGATATTCTGGCAGTTTCAGAAGATTTAATGCACAGTCCTGCAGTGTGGCCACTCCTACGACAACAGACAAATCAAAGACCAATAGGAGCTCCGAACCTGATGACACAATTAGTGAGACAACAGCAATCCACCACTTGCTCCACACACATCGTCTATGGTTTTTTCGAAACCATGATCAAAATTACCGCTAGAAGCTTTTTGCTAGCCACCATTTCTATCCCCCACGTAAATGCAGGTCACGTCACTGAACGTGTCCACAGATTGATGAATTAAAACTCCGGATGAGTCTTCTTGCACACATCCGTTTTTAGCATGTCTTGACTGCCGTACAGTTTGACATGGCGTAATCTAAGCCCTGTCTGTGAAACCAGACCCAAGTATATTCATATCTGCATTTTAAGGTGTTTCTTTGTTGTTGCTATTACACATTTTCTTGTCCCAGCATAATATGCATAGTCAACTATATAGGTAAGCTTTTTGTACATTGTAGGGCTCAAAAATAAGTTTTTTTTTCTCTGCTCTCTGGTACTTAACTTTTACTCCCCCTTCCACAAAATATATATATATTTTTTATCAATATACTTTTATATTTGCTAGAAATATTTTTTATTAAATTATACTATTTTTGTTTGTTTTTTCACCGTTTTTTTTATTTATTTTTTTATTATTATACAGCTACGGTGTAACTCCGTAAAATCAACACACTTTTGTTGGAAAAACAAATTTTGTGTCACAATAAAAAACAATTCATAACATTTTTCTAAATGTCAAACTGTTCAAAATTGAGAGAAACCCCATTTAACAAAATCTATTGTTCCCTTTCAAGGGAACTTCGAGCTGCGTCAAACGCTGTGGGAACGCCCCTGCGTTGTGCGTCAAGAAGCACGTATGGAATCAGCCCAATGGAGAGATGAAACGTCATAGGCTTGATTCTCTCAGCTGTGAAACAAGTAAAGCTAGGCCAGCTACTCACTGTGAAGCAGTTTCAGAGACTGTTGGGTCTGATGGCAGTAGCGTCCAACGTTATAACTTGCGGCCTGTTGTACATGAGACCGCTACAGTGGTGGCTCAGGGCCAAGGGATTCTCCCCGAGGGGAGAAATCCGCTCCGCATGATCAAAGTCACGCGGCGCTGCCTTCGTGCTCTGGTCATGTGGAGAGAAACTTAGTTCCTATCCAAAGGTCCTGTGCTGGGGGCTCTTTGTCGTCGCATAACGCTAACGACGGATGCTTCCCTTACAGGGTGGGGGGCGGCCATGAGTGGCCGTCCAGCCCAAGGTCTGTAGCAGGACCATCATCTATCGTGGCATATAAATTGTCTAGAGATGTTGGCTGTGTTTCAGGCTCTGAAACACTTCCTAGCAGACCTGAGAGGTCATCATGTGTTAGTTCAATCAGACAACACGTCGGTGGTCTCTTATATAAATCATCAGGGGGGCCTTCGGTCTCGCCGGCTTTACAAGTTGGCCCGTCAGATCCTCCTGTGGTCCCAAGGGAAGCTACTATCTCTGAGTGCAATGTATCTTCCTGGGTACTTGAATGTGGTAGCAGACTCCCGGCACGAGTATGGTTTGCGGACCTGATTTCTCTCCTGGACGGCTCTCCTTTGGAGCTCCCGGTCAGGAGGGATCTACTCTCTCAGGCGGGCGGCACGATATTTCACCCCCGACCAGAATTGTGGAAACTGTGGGCTTGGCCTCTGAGGGGGCCCAGCTCATAGACTCCGGTCTCTCAACCGAGGTTGTTGAGACCATTCTTCACTCCAGAGCTCCATCCACGAGGAAGCTTTATGCCTTGCAGTGGAAACTTTTCACTTCTTGGTATGAGAACACCGGCAGGACCCAGTTAACTACCCAGTGGGTGCAGTGCTGGAATTCCTGCTGGAGCGCTTCTCCACAGGGTTATCCCCCTCCACACTAAAGGTGTATGTGGCGGCACTAGCTGCTTACCACGTCCCTTTCAGTGGAGTTTCTCTTGGGAGACACCCGCTTATAACTCGTTTCCTCTGTGGCACTTTGAGGCTGAGGCCAGCAGTTCGTACGAGGGTGCCGACCTGGGATCTGGCCATTGTATTAGAAGGTCTTTCCCTAGCTCCTTTTGAACCTATCGAAGAAGTTCCTGAGAAGTTTCTCACTTTTAAAACTATCTTTCTACTTGCTATCTCCTCACTAAAAAGAATCGGAGATTTGCCGGCTCTGTCGGTTTCACCCTCGTGCCTGGAATTTTCGCCTGGCATGGTTAAAGCTTTTCTGCATCCTAGACCAGGGTACCTTCCCAAGGTCCCTACTAATGTCGTTAGACCTACGGTTCTGCAGGCTTTCTGTCCTCCTCCATTTATGTCATCGGACCAGGAGAAACTTAATTTACTCTGCCCTGTTAGGGCATTAGACGCTTATGTCCACAGAGCTGCCCTGTGGAGGAAATCAGAACAACTATTTGTATGTTTCGGGCCACCCAGGAAAGGGTGTCCTGCGTCTAAACAGACGATGAGCAAGTGGGTGGTTGAGGCTATCTCACTTGCTTATGAGTCGGCTGGCCAGCCTTCACCTTTGGCTGTTCGAGCCCACTCTACCAGGAGTATGGCTGCTTCCAAAGCTCTATTGTCGGGAGTTTCCCTGAGTGATGTTTGTGATGCGGCTGGATGGTCTTCACCGCATACTTTTATTAAGTTCTATGACCTAGACTTAAGCTCTACCCCTGGGGCACAGGTGCTCTCGTCCTCTGTGCACTAGTTCTCACATGGCGGTCATTTGGTCCTATGGCGACGTGGGTATTCGCGTTCCCACAGCGTTTGACGCAGCTCGAAGTTTCCTTGAAAGGGAACGTCTCGGTTACGTATGTAACCCTAGTTCCCTGATAGGGAATGAAACGCTGCGTCGTTCCGCCATACTCCCGGCACTCCCGTTAGCGCTTCCTTCAGGCCTATTAGAAGCTACTGCGCTTGTGTTTTTGTGGTGCTTTATAGTTTCCTGGTCGATGACGTCACCCGCCTATGACGTTTCATCTCTCGTTTGGGCTGATTCCGTACATGCTTCATGACGCACAACGCAGGGGCGTTCCCACAGCGTTTGACGCAGCGTCTCGTTCCCTATCAGGGAACTAGGGTTACATCCGTAACCGAGACGTTTTATCATTTACACAAAAGAACAAACTTCTGTTAGCTACAACAAACCTCTTTCTGGGAAATGTTTTGCTTGACAATTGTGGTTGTGCTACCTTCTATAAAGTGAAGGTAGACGTATATCCGATACATATATCCGAGTGAAACGGCTTCTGCAAATTAAGTGGATGGTTGTGATTTGCTATTGGTTAGGGGTGCAATGGATTGTAGTTGATCCATGATCCGTACGAACCAGGACCCACGGTTCCAAACACATGTGATTCGCGGATTAATTACATTTAACTATTAGGGAAAGTTTATTATTTGCATGTGTTTGCCAATTTAAAACACTCAAGTGTTTTTATACAATTCAAATGCAAGAAGAGGCAAAAGAGATATTGATTTGCAATCGCACGCTGTTTTTTTTCTGTGCACACACACTGAGGCGCCTCTCAGATGGCACGCAAACACATAATCGAGCTCTTTTTCGCGACTCCTTGAGCTTGAATGGACACATACACTTATACAATTCTCTCAAAATATCCGTATCGACAAGTATTCTTGTATTCAGTCGGTTATGTCTTGAAGTGACCATAAAGTTGAGAAGGAAATCGGATGCGTTTCATCATATTGGTTCTGTGCATTCGTATATTGGTTCCGTGCATTTACTGACTTCAGCCTAAAAATAACTACTACGTCATTAAACAACAAAACTCAACTTTAACAATGATTTATCTATATTTAATTCTTACAGTGAACTATGCATCCAGACTGCTGTTAGACCTAACTATTTATAACTGTTCTATAGTATGTATCTATGTTTTAATTTGTGTTATTATTTGTGTCTGTTCATTTGCCTTTAATTTAACTTCATTTATTACCAGTAGTTAGGAGTTTTTGCTGTAGTATCAAAGTACTTAAAGTGTTCAATATGTAATAAATGGGAAAAAAAGTTATATTTGTCTTTTTATTTATTATAAAAAAAATTCTGATCTAAAAAATTATCCAAGCCGTGACTCAAAAACCGTAATATGATCCGAACCCTGAGTTTTGTGATCCGTTGCACCACTACTATTGGTGGATCTCATGTGAGTGACAGGTTGCCCTTGCCCCAGTAAACACGTCATTAGAGAAATAAGATGTTGCTGCGAGACAGGGAGGGGAAGTTATTTTGATTGATATTTTTGAGGGAACCTAATAAATAATAACGATTATGTACACTGATAAATTTGTTATCTAATGCAAAAACACTCACACATGATTTTTATACATGGGTGGGTTAAATGTCCAGACACTTTTTGGTGTCACTGAATAAATAAAAACTATTTGACAATCTGATCTGTTATTAGTAGCCCTGCAGCACTGGGCATTCTGTGGGCTGTAATGGGAAGGGCCAGAGGAGCAGGATTGGGAAACACTAGATCATATTATTCCTTTGTCACTGTCCACAAGAAAGAAAATTTCGTTATGTTAAAATATACAAATAACCAATCTAATTAGCTGCAAACCAATTCAATTTGTTTTTAAGAGTCAACTGTAAACGCTGTTATGGCATGCTGACTCAAGTAAAACAGGTTAAAAGCATATTATACAAATGGGGCACTTTAGTAAAATCTTACACGTGTGAAAGAGGATGATGCAATCATGTGTGCTGTAAAATGGTACCGCTGTAGTGAATACAGCTGTCGGATGTGAAACCACAGCAATGGCTGGAAGAAACTGTAAGCTTTTTTCAGTGCTGATATAAGAACATGACAACTCTAAGTTGTATCTCTTGCATGTAATCAAATACAGACCTCTTTAAGGTGCAGTAAAGTTTTTGTGGGATCCACTGTAAACTACAATTATAAAACTAACTTTTTAAAATATCAATGTATAAAAAGGTAAAGTATGGCTTTAAAGTGTAAAGTGGTGAAAATGTTTACATTTACTGTACATACAAAGTAGTGTAAAAGTTAGGGTTAAAAGCTTAAAATGACTATACCATCTTTCTTACATCAAACAGGCTAACGTCTCCCCCTAATGGTTTACGACATCTATTAAGGCAATAAAGCACATCCAGTGTTCAAAGTCCAGAAAGGAAAAGTATAATTGAAATTGCATAGTTAATTCTATTTTGGTTGTTTATTTAAGTATATGCTTTTTTTGTGGCACAAAGTTGGATTTAGTGCTTAAAAAAGCAGTGAGATTAAAAGTTAAAGTTACCACATGGTACTAGAGCGGTCATTGTTAAATAAAATAATAACAATAGATGATTTAGATAACTACGATCACTGTGCACTTTAAATTTCATACATATTGAGGTGAACGTGATTTCAACAAGTAGCTACAACAAAATCCTGAATCAACATCTTTTTTGGTCCTGGAACAACATTCCAATCAACCAATCAGATTTGAGGGACAAGTGTACAGTTAATGTCAGGTTTAGGTTTACAACCAGGGATAGGTGCTTCTACATCAATGTTATTTATAATTTCCCTCTGAATTATATATTTTTTTTAGTTAAATTTAGGGATAGGACTAAATTTGTTGATCTAGGTCAAAACATGTTGATCTAGGAACATGTCGTTTTTGGCTAAATCATATATATATATATATATATATATATATATATAATATTATGAAATACTTGCTCCAGTGTAATGCAAATTCCGAACAGTTTAAATTTGACAGGGATGTATCCAAACAAACTTGAGTCTTCAATTTACCAAAAGATGCTACAATCAAGTATCACTTTAAATCCTTTATATCTATCTATCTATCTATCTATCTATCATATATATATATATATATATATATACATACATATACAGTCTTACTAGAGTTTTATTTTGCATCAAAATATTGTTATGAACAATTTAGCATTCATATGGTTGTAGAACTGGCTGCTTGGTGGGGGATAGTCTCATTAATCATATGCTTTATGCTGATGATTTGGTGGTACTGTCTCCCTCCAGTGCTGGCCTGCAGCAACTTCTTAGAATATGCTCTCAATATGGACTAAAGTTTGATATCAAATTTAACTCAATGAAGAGTGTGGTACTGATCGCTAGAACCAAGGAGGATATGAAGTGTGTCTATCCTTCTTTCTTATTGGCAGGTGAACCACTAGAGGTTGACATGTGATAAGAGATGACCTTTGTGATGATGATGATGTACAGCGTCAGTGTGGAAAACTGTATGGGCAGGCAAACATGTTGGCACGCAAATTCCACATGTGCACTCCTGATGTTAAAATCTCACTCTTCAAAACCTATTGCACTCCACTGTATACTGCCCACCTGTGGTGTAATTTTAGTCAGTCGAAAATGAAAAAACTTCAAGTGGCTTATAATGATGCACTGAGAATTGTGCTTAAAATTCCTAGGTGGAGTAGTGCCAGTGAAATGTTTGTGTCTAACAATGTGCCCACTTTTAACGCTGTTTT
This sequence comes from Tiaroga cobitis, assembly GCA_030578255.1. Classification (NCBI taxonomy): domain Eukaryota; kingdom Metazoa; phylum Chordata; class Actinopteri; order Cypriniformes; family Leuciscidae; genus Tiaroga; species Tiaroga cobitis. Next base: position 8,592,052 of record CM060606.1, read on the forward strand.
GAGAAATTTTATGTATAGATTCATGTGCAGACTGACAGGGTCTAAGAATATGATCATTGTGGCCATTACTGATGTTTCTAAGAATGACACAAGGTATACATCTTGCTTTTGGAAACATTGGACCCGAAGCCTGTATATGTTTTATAAATGATGCCTCATCCGCATCATTTTTAATTGTTTTGTATTGTTTTTTACATCTGTACTGTGTTGTCTCTATGGACCTCTGTGTCTTGAATAAAAGCTTATATATGGTTTTATGATAATCGAATTTATAAATCAAACTTGATTAAGCCTCATTTTATTTGTTGTCTTTTTTTTTTTTTTTTATAATCTGCAAGTGAACCCTCTGTATGTCCAGTCAACCCTCGTCCAGGGCTTGCTCTGTCCCGTCTCCTCTCCACGGCCTCATAAATCCTGCTTTGTATTGGGCCCCATGCTCATGGGTCAGCATGGAAATCTACCCAGCCTTCTTGGCACACACTGGAACCCCTGAACAAAAGGGGCACCCAGAATCACTCATGAAATGACACCTGGACTCTGAAACAAAGACGAGGTCAGCCCAAAATATTGAACTAATATGCCTTTGTACATGCTGCAATACAATAGTAATGAGGCGCTGAGATTTCGTGGGAGATCAGACACAAATTTTTCGCAGAGAGAGCGTTTAATGAGAATACGAAAAATAAGGATGACCCAGGTCAGTGTGAGAGAGTTTATAGAGTTGACGGTATCGGTCCTGTTACTACATATTTATTTTGTTGATCATGTTTTTATGCCTTATATATGCCTGCTACATTGTTGCTAATTATGCTGATTTACTGTAAAGGTATATAGCTGTCGAACATGATTAAGGTTGTCGATATTTTATTGGGTGGAAAAAAATGTAACGTGTTTATGAAGTTATAACTGTTATGGAGTTATACTGTAGTTGTATAATTTCCTGCTAATATAAATTGTTTGTTGTTTTTTGCCATATAATGCCCTGAAATACAAATAACTTTTATACTAAATTTCTTGGCTTGCTTATTCCACAATTGTGCAGGATTTACTTTGAAACTATTTTCACTCAGAAATTGCTTCACAAATAAAGAAACACATTAGATTTAACGTGAACGGGTTTCTTGTAAAGGGTAATCCAATATTTTATTTACAATTTAGAATGTGTGTGTTTTTTTTTTTTTTTTACAGTATTTACCCTTTGCCTTAAAATAAAGACCTTTCGCATGCATTGAATGTAGTCAGGGATGCTCATCTCTGCAAACATGTCTTTACATACATTTTACAACCAAAACGGCAATTCAGCATTCAGCAATGATAATCCTCTTTTCCACCACATTATTCAGCCATCAGACCATTGAATGGCTGCAGAGCTCAAACACTGAAAGACCTTCTAGGGTGGCATGATGGGTGGAGCTTGTGAAAGTGGTCACATAGTGGGTTCAGTAATGCAGAGCCAATCCACGACTAGTCTTTATTTTCTCACCCTGGGGCATTCTCCACAGGTGACCAAAGGGGTGAAATCATGGCCCTCTTTGCCTTCAACCCACCCCCACATACCAAACTGCATAAATCACATGGTTTGGAATTAAACCTGAATGACAAAAATGGAAGTTATGCTTTCAGATTTCTTATTTTTTTCTCCCAGGGTGACGAGGGTGGAGAGCCAACTAAATTTAAATAATCCACTAAACAAACTGAATGTGACAATTCAGCTTGTAACATAATCCATAAAAAAAAATAGGGCGATGATAAAAACAGTATGTGTGGGAAGCTCGAGAATTTCTTTAAGTCCCAAGTTTACGAGTTGGGGGCGTGTCAGGAAGAAACACAGCGGAATACCACAATGGGCTATATGCACGCATAAGTTCCGCATTTGACGCAAGGATGCTCTTCAGTTTCCGGTTAGGGAGATTAAAGCGGAGGAAACCCGAGGAAAACGGGATTATGGCAGAGTCTTCGAAATTTACTGTCCTCCCGTCTTTGAAACGAAATTTTCATACGTTTAGATGTAATTTTATATATAGTTATGTTTATTTAATATAATTTTAAAAATAAGCATAAACACAACGAGGGGTGTCTGTTTAGTCTGTTTTTGTGACTATAACGTTTCTTTAGTATAACCATGGAGTATAAAATTCAATATAAATTCTCGGTATTGAATTGGACTCTACGATCGGCGGAAGTTATCGAGCATCCTTAGACCTTCACCGGAAATACCGCCGTGCATAGAGCCCATACTTATAGGTAGGGCTGTCAAAAGGACCGGTACTTCAGCACCAAGACAATACTTAAAGGGGTCATATAATGACATTTTTTAACAAGCTAATATGATTCTTTAGGGTCTAAATTAAAAGTTTGTAATATACTTTAATTAAAAATTCTCATTAGTATTGTAAGAAAACACTTATTTTACCTGGTCAAAAACAGCTCTGTTTTCAGCACGCCGTTTCAGTCCATATGACTTTAAATGATAATGAGCTTTGCTCACCCCGCCTCTCTGGTTTGTGCGTACACCGTTTGAACACAATAACACAATAACCATAACGCGTTGTTCAGTATAAACGTGGGATTATGAATTATATTGAGAACGTCATACATAGAAAACATGCCGTAATGTACCCTGAGTGTAAACCTTAGACGCATTCATTGTGAAGCGTGCAGCTAGCGATTTGTAAAGATTAATATACATATTAATATAAAGTTTAATAAAACGTTACACTCGCTTCAGTTCTTCTGGAGGTTCAACAGGAACACGAATATCTGGTACCGATCCTTTATTCAGGAGCAGCTTCTTAGCAAAACCAGCTTTATACTGATCCTCGTTTATAAAGCAGTCTGGTGTGTGAAATGATTCGCGCAAACTTGAGAGCATTGACGTTGCTCGTGGGGAATATTCCCTTCGAAAACAAACTCAGCCACTGCGTCTTAAGTGGTTCGGATTTAGGAACATTAAAATGACTGTGTTCGTTATTACACCCAAGAACAGAACACCACAATCGCTTAGACGCCATTCTGCTCATAGACAGTGCTCCAGCATATCAACAATGACCGCTTCGGTCCGCACGGACTATGATTGACAGCACGCTCACGACCGAGGGCGGGTCTGTGTTGCAACGCTGCTGTCAACCAACAATCGTGGGAGGGGCTTCCGACCGTGTGACGTCACAAAATCGAACGGCTCAATTTGAGGCAGGGGAAAACATAAGGAGATTAAAAAAAAAACACTGGATGGATTTTCATCATTTTATGATGGTTGTGTACAGGCACTGCCAACACACATTTCAGTACAATCAACTTGTAAAAGTGCATGTATCATTATATGACCCCTTTAAATTAGAGCTGCACGATTAATTTTTAAAAGATCGCAATCTCGATTCAAACATTCACACGATCTTGTTCCTAAATGACAATGATTCTCTTGTCTATTTAAGGTACATTTACACGAAAACAATGTTTTTTCTTAGTACAGATGACAACGTTGTCAAAACGATCCACGTTGACACAGATCCTCAAAAATGACAAAAAAAAAACCGCTGTATTATGCTTCCAGGTCAGTAGTTGGCGACGTCACTTTGTAAAGAAAGACGGATTCTTTTACAGAGTGCTACAATTGACCCTTCGCAGGGAGCTTGATTGACAGGTGATCTGACCAATCATACTTTGCCATCCGCCATTTTGTCAGACAAAGCAGTCAGGAGAGTTAGTAGATTAACATGGGAGGATTTGAACTTGAAAAACGGAGTGTACTGATGCCTTTCCGCGGTTAAAACAACATTCCTTCTTATGTTCATTCATGTTTATTTGATGCTATAAATGAACTTGAAGGGAGAGATGATCGGATCACGAGCCGCTTTAACTGATGCTCTACAGCGAATGTGTCACGACACATTAAAGAGTCACAAAACGGTATTTATTGTTTAAATTTCTTTTTTTTTAAAAAGACCAAATTTGAAAGGTGAGACTTTGTTTCATATGTTTAATATCAAAAGTAACCGAAAAGTAACCTGGTCTGTCCTGTCTGCCAACGTGTTGTCAGCCCGCGATGTATTTTTCACTGCGTGAGAACATAGTGTGTGTTTGTGAGAGCAGCATAGCTTGTCGGACATAGCGACAGTAACTAAGGGGGGCGAGTCTTTGCGAACGGTCAATTCAATTTGATTAGGGCCTACTGTTTTTGTAATTTACACAGAAACTATATGGTTTCTGATAACTATATCGTTTTCAAAAACTTACACTTTCAAACCAGTTTTCAAAAGTTTGCATTTTCAGACCCCCAAAATGCCATTGTCTTGTAAATGAACGGCCAGTTTTTTGTTTTTATTTGAAAACAGTGTAGTGTAAATGTCCCCTTAGTCTCATGTAGCCAGACTTTCAAACTGACAGCAGAAGGTATGAAATCCATCGCAATCTCATTGTCCAAGGAACACCCAGAGGCCATCTGACTGACATGTAAAGTAACCAATCCCAATTCATTTTCTTCTGTGTTATGTTTAGGGGCATTAAATTATGTAAATTTGATGTTGCTATGATACCAGACCGGCGTGCATCTAATAAATTATTCATTCAAGAAAGTTGTGCTAGTTTACCACAACAATTAAGCCACATATTTAACATACTTTTGAAAATCCAGTGTTTAGTTGACACAGACAAACGCTAATTGTCACAGTTGTAAACATGGCTTACATCTTCTATGGGGGAGGGGGGTTGGTGTCACACTGATTTCGTTTCCAGAGAGACCACTAAAGAACGCGAAACACACACATCTCCTGGAAATCCTGTAGAATTCAACTAATCAGATGAAGACTTCGAAACTCCTGTAATGTTTACAATTTTATCTGCATTATCCATCAGTCCGTGGGAGTGACAGCTGAGGATGAGCCTAGAGGTCTGCATGGAGGTCCCGGGTCTATGTAATGGCCTACCTGAGTCAGTCATGTGTTTTGTAAATTGCAACTGAGGTATTTCTCAGAAACTTCTTCAATGGGCTCCAACGGAGCTAGGGAAAGGCCTTCTAGTACAACGGCCAAGTCCCATGTCTGCACCCTAATGCAGACTGCAGCTGGCCTCAGCCTCAAAGTGCCACGAAGGAAACAGGTTATTAATGGGTGTCTCCACAAAGATACTCCACTCAAAGGGACGTGGTAAGCAGCTAAGGCCGCCATGTAGACCTTTATTGTTGAGGGGGATAACCCTGTGGAGAAGCGCTCCTAAAGGAACTCCAGCACTGCACCCACCGGGCAGTTAACCGGGTCCAGCTGGTTCTCTCCACACCAGGAAGTGAATAATCTCCACTTCAAGGCATACAGTTTCCTTGTGGACAGAGCTTTGGAGTGGAGGATGGTCTCAACAACCTTATGAGCTGGGCCCCCTCAGAGGCCAAGGCCACAGTTTCCACAGTTCTGTCAGGTCCATTAAGTCAAGAACACACAGACAAAATAATTTAGAATTTAATTGAATAGATTGCAAACAGGTTGATGTTCCTGAATTGAAATTTGGCGGTATGGCTCTGTTCAGGGAGTCCTCTGACCTTTCATGAGCACCATCTTGTCAGGACTTTGTTGTTACACGAAGGCCATTTTCCTCTCGCTCCGACCGGGAAACCCATGACCTTAACAACACTTACGCCCACCATAGCTGCGATCTGAGACGCAATCGGCTTGTAGTGGTTGACTTTCTCTACCGCTGCCACGGTTAGAGTGTCCGGAGCCATCTCGAATCTTATGGTAACGTCAAGGACAAGGGCAGTGTCGCCTTTCGTGCAAACCAGGTCGGGTATCCTCAAGCCCCCCTCAGGCGTTTCTACACGGAACTCCCTGATTACCTTCCAGCCAACACTCTCTGCCTCGACGGCCAAGAGTTCACATATCCTGTGGTGCCGGCGTATCCGGCTTCCCTTAACAAAAGGACACTGCCCCAAGATATGCGAGCAGCAGCAGCATTAGGGAACGCTCACACAGTTTTAGACTGTGAGAGCTAAAATATCCCCCCAAACAAAACCACACCTGGCAATCCTCTGTGATACAGAGGATGATTTATTTGACTACATGAGCTATTCCCCCCAAAACAAAATTGAGTGTCTCGAACGGTGTCGACCGAGCCGCCCTAATTTAGCGATTTATAATAGTAAAAATATTAATTAATTACTGAAATGACTAATCAAGACCGCAATAGCTAAAACATGCTGTTACCTAGATTATCTGTCTTTAAACTGTTTGACAGTCTACAGTGTAAGCTCTATGGATAGATGACTAATCCACCTCTGAGAACGAGCTAGATTAATAAATTAACAGCTGATAGCGCATTCAGGGGCGTTAACTGAGCAGAGCGCGAGCAAAATAATGATCAAATGTGTTTTATTAACAAAACAAATCAGAGACTTGAGCTCATGGCTTCCTGGGCGTCAAGAATATCCCGAACAACGGGACGGAGGTATCGTTCGTAAGCAGCAGAAGACCACCGCCCCATAGCTTAAAGGGTTAAACCAGAGCGAGTGTCGCCGCCGTAGTTGCTGTATACGGTCCGGAGGCAGTCCGCAGAAGTTAATTCCTACCACAGCAAGATGCTTGAATCTGCGCTGCATAGTGGTAAAGGCCAGCGTGAGCAACGCGATCAGTTACCAATGACAACAGATAACGCACGTAGCTAATATGATCGCATAAGCATTTTTATGAAAACGACTAGTTAGAAAAGCCCAAATGCCACACGGATAGCATTAACAAGAAGCATTTTGCCAACACACTGATAGCTTTTAGCAATGAATATAAAAAAGGAACTTAGCTTCGTGAAGATTTTCAGAGATGAATGGAGAATGAATCACGTCGAGTCCTGTGTCAATATTGCAGCAGAAGCGAGCAGCGAGCCAGCAGAAGCGAGCAGCAAGCATGTATGAGCAAGGTGAATGAGCTTTAAATAGGGCGCCTTGTTTGAGCTTTGGCCATTGAGCAGCGAGGGGAGTTAACCAGCTAATGCAGCTCAGCTGGAGCAGATCAGCTGACGGGACAGTGTTGATAGCAAATAGCATAAGCAGCGGCTTGACTAGCTGGCCTGCCAGACCTGATGCTGACGCTCAATTTCTGGGTGGGGGTGAAGGATCGACCCACTCACCTGAGAGAGTAGGTCCCTCCTGATCGGAATCTCTAGAGGAGAGTCGCCGAGGAGAGACACTAGGTCCGCAAACTATACTCGGGCCGGCCAGAACGGGGCTACTAGCAGTAGACTGAAACCTGACCTGGGCAAACCCAAGCTGCGGGTCCAATAGCCAAGACTATTGTGAATCAACTGAAGTGCATCTGACAGCTGCTTTTAAATGGTCCTGTGCTTATTTGTGTTCACGCTCTGTCTGAAGACCGCTTAAGGCTTCAAATTGCAGCACGATTTGCAGCGCTGAGCGTTGTAGCCAATCGCGCTGCATCTGATTGAAAGCTATAGTGATTATAGTAAAGGGAGCTCGATTTTTGTATTAAATATAGGTATTCACAATTTGAATAAAAGTTTTAGCCTATTTTTCGTGCTGCTACCCGTAGCTCTTTGTAAAGAGGACCAGCGGCCAGGTAAACACTGCTGAGTTTCAGATAAGAGACAACCGCGTTTAAATGCAGAGTGAATATGCTCAAATATTTACTAGCTTTAAGCTTACAGTTAAATAGGCCTACTAAAACATTTGTTGTTCTTTTATTTTACTTGTGTTGTTTAATTCAATGTTTAATTAATTGCATTGACTCAGAATGCCTAATGTTGGATTTATTGCTTGTGATAGGCTATATGAGAAAATATTTTTTGTCTAACATTACCTCATGTAGGAGATGCGGGTCCGGTTCGGGTCGCGGTTTTTATGTCAAACGGGTTGGGTCGGGTACGGACTAAAATTTGCGTTTCTGTCGGATATCGGGTCGGGTGTTCTGTTAATAACTGTGGGTGCGGGGTGGGTTCAGGTTTATCAAACAGGACCCGTGCAGGACTCTGTTTCAGGTTAGTCCAGCTAACGTACATGTGCAGTCTTCACGCCAGTGGACAAGCACCGTGAATACCTGTGCAAATTTTACCTTCACTTTTAAATTAGTGCCAATTCGGGGCTGACAATTGCTTGAATGATTCATTATTATTTTTTAATGAAAAACTCAACAAAACAGTACATTGACAAACTCGCTTAAATAGGCACTTTTACATTTTGCTTTGAAACCAAATCTTCTGCCATCATGGTGTCAGTCAGTGAGATGAAGTGGGCGAAATAAGGTGAAATCTGACAACTGCTGCTGATCTGTGCTGCGAAACCTCATTAGGCTTACTCTGCATTGAGCAGACAAGTTCAGTTTTTAATTGTAGTGTTTGTTCTCTGACTGAACTATATGATTTTTATTACTATAAAAAAAAAATCTAAACGACAGTGGTGGCAGTGCCGCGGTGGGCAAGTTTTGTGCCCGGTAACACCGGAAATACTGACTAACGCAGCTAGCCTAATAAAACCACTGCATCTAAAGTCATTTCAGACATGTACCCCTTTTTAAGAATCCAAAATGAATCTGATAAAAAGCACCCCGGCCACTTTTCACTAATGCCTCGTTTCCACTGAGTGGTACGGTACGGTACAGTTCGGTAAGGTACGCAATTATTTGCGTTTCCACTGTCAAAAGTTGTGAATGGTACCAAAAAGCCAAACCGTACCGTACCACTTTTTGGGTACCCTTTCGTTGGGGTACCTAGCACAGTGGTACGGTACTAAAAGGTGGAGCTAGACTCACTGCAGAACGGTGATTGGTTGACAGAGAATCGTCACTTGCGCGTGCTACAAGGGGAACGTCGACAACACAAGAGGCGCCATTTTTAAAACACTGTTGCAAAATAATGTCGCCGCGCAGCTTAACATTACCGTGGTCGACCCAGAAGGTGCAGACCTTCCTGGGTATCATCGGTGAAGAAAGGGTGCAAAGGGAACTCGATGGCATGGTGAGAAACAAAAAGGTTTTTCAGCATGTTTCTGAAAGGATGGCTGCCGAGGGTTTCCAGCGGACATCCGAGCAGTGCCGAATTAAAAGCAAGAAACTGCGGAGTGACTACCGTAAGGTGAAAGACCACAACAGCCGGAGTGGTGTTCACAGAAAAAATTGGAAGTGGTTAGATATGATGGACGCAATCTACGGACACAGACCGGCGAGTTTGGGAAGAGAAGGAGGCATCGATACGGCCAACGCTTTGCTGGAGTCGATGATGGAGCCTGCCGGTAAGTTCTTATAAATTTTACTTGTGAAAAAGTATACAACGATAGCGGGCAAGCTTACTTGCAAAGCACAACATTTGAGCAAACCTGTTGTTTGTTTGTCAGTCAGCCAGTGTGGTACCAACAAATAATTTGCAAGCTAGCAAAACGCTAGTTTATTAGCCAGTGGTGAACGGAGTAACTTTACGTACGTGTCCAGTAAACGTTACCTTGTACAGATAACTTACCCTAATCATGGTAATGGACTGCATTTATATGGTAAATGGACTGCATTTATATAGCGCTTTCACAGACCCAATGGCCACCAAAGCGCTTTACATTTTTGCCTCACATTCACCCATTCACTCACTCATTCATACACCGACGGCGGTGTCAGCCGTGCAAGGCGCCATCCAGCTCGTCAGGAGCAGCTGGGGTTAGGTGTCTTGCTCATGGACACCTCGACACTTGGTCAGGTGGAACCGGGGATTGAAACACCAACCTTTCGGTTTGTAGACAATCTACATGAACCACTGAGCCACTGCCGCCCATAAAACTATTTAACTACCATTTACTATACTACTAAAGATATTCAACTAAATAGTCAAGTCACCTTTATTTATATAACGCTTTTTACAATACAGATTGTATCAAAGCAGCTTCACAGTTATAACATGAAAATAATACAACACAGATCAATTATATAGATAAGATATATATGAAAGAAAGATGGGTCTAATGATAGAGCTTAGGTAAGAAAATGATAAAATATCAGAGTGAGATGGGGAAAAATGTCCACATTCAATGGGCTTAAAGTTTAAAATTATTGTACTTTTTACCCCGCAACATTGCTGTACTTTTTAAGCCTTAAACAGTACAGCAATGTCCTGGGGTAAAAAGTACAATATTATGCTTTGGAATGTAGTGCAGTAAAAGTTACTCTGATAAAATTATAGATACTTGAAAAAAATACTTATGTACATTGACGAAGTAAAAATGCTTTGTTACTGTCTACTGCTGTAAATTGACTTCCAATCTCAGTCCTACTACATTGTATGTTCTGTATTGTTGCAGTTTGTGTAATTAGCGTGACTTGTGTAACTTTTCAGTTGAGGATCCTAGCTGTCAGGAGGAAATAGAGGAACTTGACGAGATGTCCACTCTTGAAAGCTCAAGTTCGCCTGCCAGGACATCAACACCGACACCACCATCAGAATCTGCTCCATCAACTTCGAGTGAACCTCAGCGTATAACCATCGGTAAGACATGAACACCAGAGTGAAAAGTTACAGTATTATAGAGATCATATACAGTATAATCTGGACATTGTATTGTAGTACTGTAGATGTGTCCCCCTTTATATTGGTTGGCTCAAATTACAAGGATAAAAATGCCTCGCTAAACAACCAACATTCATGTCTTTTTTGCGTTCCAGGCAAGAGGAAAAGGGGGCAACAGGATGTTATTGCGGCCCTGGTTGAGATGCAGGCAGCTGATGAGAGGCAGCAGGAGTGGCTGGAGAGGATGGAGGACTGTCGTGACCGGCGCTTTGAATTGATGCTGGAGGACGCCCGTGAGGCTGAAATAACTCGGCAACACATGGAGCAGTCTGCAAGCTTCAATCAGGCCTTCCTCGGCACACTCAGTCAGCTGGTGCAGGCGTTGAGTAGTCGCCGCGACCCTGTGCCATGATCCAGCCACTAGTGCTTTTCACACAGCACTTTACTCTCGTTTACTTTGTTACTTTTTGTTTGCACTTGTTTACACATGTTTTCTTCTATTATTGTTGCACAGCACATTGTACTGAAGCATTTGTTTGATTTTTCAAATTAAAGTACTTTTTCATAACCTTATGTGTCTTGGGGGTCTTTCAGGAGCAAAACACTGCTATAAATTTGCTATAGATTGATTATCTAGAAAAACACAAAGCAAACAAAATGTTAATACAATGTAGCAGTGATGGTGGGTGTGTTCAGGTCCTTTAATTATTAGTGCAACTATCATAGGCCAGATGAAACAATACATAAAGTATTTGGCAAATTACAACATTGAAAATGTTACCTTGGACAAAATAAAATATATACATTTTATACAATAAACAATATACTGCACCAGAATATAGCACTGTGGTGTCATTGAAGCACAAAGAACTAATAGCTTGCAGATATAACTATTTTCGCAAAATTTACATATAATCAGTCATTAACCACAACTAGTATTGCACTTGTAATAATATAGATTTCATACAGATTCATGAGAGAGATTTATGATTTTAAGATTAACCTTCACAGTGCTTATTAATATTATGTAGTTAATATAATGTAGTTTACTGTTATCACAGTTTAAAGGCCAATAGGCCTGGTTTCGCAGGAAGGGCTTATTGTACTTATTTATTCGTACTGGAGGGTTACTTGATTTATAAGAATATTGCTTAGTTAACGGATTACAGTCCATGAAACGAAATACATTGTAATATATGACATAAAAACATTTATCTTGGCTCAAGCTTACCCTCCTGCGCCGTCGTTTTTGTCTTGCCTTGTCTTGACTTGCGCGGTTGTCTGTCTCGTCCCAGCTCCTTAACATTTCCTGAATTCCCCTGTATTTTCCGGCTGTGTTTTTCCTTGCAGCCTGCAGCCTTTGTTCAAACAAAGCTTGTCTCCTCCTTGTGACAAACAGCCACATGCCGAGAAGCAAGAACAAGATCTGCTGTATGTCCTCCATTGTTGTTTGCGGTTTCAGCTTTCTTCTTCGCGCGTGAATGACGTCAAGCGACTTTCCGTCATCCACCACGCCTATCAAGTGACGTTATCACTACTTTCCGGCATACACCACGCCTATCAAGTGACGTTATCACTACTTTCCGGCATACACCACGCCTATCAAGTAGGGTACTGTTGGCAGTGGAAACGAGAGCCCCGATCATGGTTTAGCGACCCGACCCGAACCGTACCGTACCGTACCGTACCACTCAGTGGAAACGAGCCATAAGTGTTATGTGTCCCATACCAGCGACACCCTCCAAACAGAGAATCCATTCAGATTAGCAAAAGAGGGTGGGATTGATACTAGGTGATTGACAGTTTTGCATTAATTAAATGTATTGAATTAGAAAATTAGTTCTGATTGAAGAGGAATAATTCATATTCCATTGTTTTACCTGTAAGAATAATGCAGTATAGTACAATATCACCAGCATGTCTAATAGGTCTAATTAATAATTACAGTCAGTATAGAGATTATTATGGGTAGTGCTAACTGCCCCAACAAGAAACTAAAATGTGAAATATCACCTTTTCCTTTGTGTTTTACAGGTTTGATTTTGTTTCCCGGAAATTTCACAATTTTGGCCTTATTGCTGAATTTGGTGAGTCCCATAGTAAACAACTGTGAACATTATTTTAATGCATTTTTAAATAGGAATGACTAACACAAGAGAACAGCTTTGAAATTACAACAGAGGTATCCTTGCTAATATAATAGAAATTACACGACAGTATGAAAATATAATGGAAGGTTTACTTTGTCACGGTGGGTTGCAGGAAGGCAGACGAAGAAGATAATTTCCAATACAATGTTTTAATTAGTGATGGCAATTTCAAAACACTGCTTCATGAAGCTTCGAAACCTTTACGGATCTTTTGTTCCGAATCAATGGTTCGGAACGTGTGTCAAACTGCCAGAGTCACGTGATTTCAGTAAACGAGGCTTCATTACGTCATAACTGTTTCGAAACGCTTCGAAACAGTTCGAAATTTCAATGGTTCACACCTGGGGGCGAAGATCTCTGAGTCACTAAGAATCAATGAACTAGTGTCTGTGGGTTTTGCCCGATCTCTGATCAGTTTTATAATTTTTTTAGACGTTTTAATTAGACATTAGTATTAGTAATAGTCTCTTATTGGCCTGTTTAGCTGAGCCATTCATAGAACAAACAAAACAAACGCTGACAATTGATAAAATAACAGACACTTGATAATCTTATTAGATGCTTAGATAATTGCATTTGAAAGATTTTACTTTCAATAAAAAATTTGCAATAGATTTGAAAAAGGTGTTTTATGCATGTTTGGCCAGAGTTTTGGTTGCATTTACACTGTTCTGACCACTAGGGGTCACCGTGGAGACGGGTCTCGGATTGTTTCGAAGCCTCGACGCAATATAGCACATTTGCTTCAACTGTTTCAGTGTTCCACGAAGCCTCGATCTGCCCGCCACTAGTTTTAATAATAATCCAGAAAATAGGTGAACAGGCTGAACAACACACACTTACACATAACGGAGAATGGACAAAGACAGAGTGAACAAGAGGAACTAAATAGCAAACACAGACGATGGTAATTAATAGGACACAGGTGATACAGATGACCTAATGATGGTAACCAGGGGGGGGACACGTCCCCGCACTTTTAGAAACAGTTGATTCTGATTCTGTTCTGTATTTTTTTTTTGACCCAGCGCCAATATTTCCGCCTGTGTTCTCTGATTTGTTACTTAGACTTGAGTGAACTAACATTCAGCCAATCACAGCGCGAATCATCTCTTGGGCGCTTCTGCCATGAGCTTCAAATCTCTTCTTGCGAATTTTCGTTCGTTTAGTCACTTTGCTGTTTGGCCGTCTGGGGTAAAATGCACCCCAGAAAAAAAGCAGAAGACGATTACACCCTTTTTTCAAACACACACTGTAAGTATAATGTGTTACAGTATGTCGCGATGACCTGAATCACACACAAAGTTTCCTACTGTAACGCAGTAAGACGTGTAAGACAACAGAACCCGTATGGACCTCGTCACGTTGGGCCGGATTGTGCCGAGTGTGTGTTAAATGCTCTCCTACTTGTCGCTTTGGATAAAAGCATCTGTTAAATTAGACATAACAGATTATTCCCAGCAGGCAAACAACGTCATAAGACGTTGATATTTGGTTAAATTTCAGTTCCGACGTCGGGTGACCAAAATTCTATGTAAATTCCACATCTAATGTCAATTGATGTCCAATACCGACGTCAGCTGACGTTGAGATTTTGTTGTTTTTGCGTTACCAAAATCCAACTTTAACTCAACGTCAAATTGACTTGACTTCAACCCGATTTAAAATTTCAACCAAAATGCAATGTCTGTCCGACGTCATGTCCAACATCAACCTAACGTTATAGACGTCTGGTACCTGCTGGTTGGGCTCTGCTGTCTTTTGTTGACTACGTGCTGCCCGCATCCTTTCACAATAAATCAAATTTGTTTTGCGCCAAATATCTTATCATACCCAGATAGCACACGTACGTCTGCAAGATGCCTGTTAAAGATCACTTCATCTGGAAAGCATCTGCTGTTTACTAACATCTGATAGACATCTTTAAGATGTCAGTTTAACATACATTCTAAATCATTACATCTTCTAAACGTCTATTTGACATCTGACAGGAAACGTCCTATAGACGTATTGCAGATGAGCAAACACTCTAAAAAATACGATGTAAACACACACATCAAATATACGTCTCCGTGATCTACGTGTGCTATCAGGGTAGTGTAATGAAGTGACATTGGATAAATGCATTGTTATGACTGTTGTGTGTGGGGGGAGGGATTTGTGGGAAGAGTGGGTTGAGTTACGTGAGTGTTCGCACCTGACCGCTGATGAGCATGAATATTCTGGAGCTTTGGGACAGTGATTATGGTGAGTTTCAAAGAGAGGGCGAGGAATAAAAAGACGAGCACAGTGACGGGGAGCGAGACTCAGAGGCGGTGTGTTGTTGCTAACGCCAAGCTGCATTTAAGGTTGGGGGGTGGGTGCCGTTCGTATGCTATTTAGGGCTGCCGGCGGCGAAGAGAGTTTAGCGGGCTAACCTGTAGATAAGGCCGGGTATAGGAGTGCGTGTGCGGCGCAGCTTCTCAGCCAGGGGTGCTCCGTTTCCGCTATAGCTCGGAGGCCTCACGAGCGCTTGTCACATGTCTGTCCTGTCTTGTGTTGCACATGGGTGGTTGTTATGTTGGACCATGTGCTTCTGTCATTGTTTGATCCCTCCCGCTCGTTACCTGATTAGTGTTTGAGTTTCTCCACCTGTTCCCTCTTGATTTGTTCCCTTTATAAGTCTCCTCATGTTTGCAGTCTTTGTCGGTTCGTTATCATTGTCAGATGTTTCTCTGTTCCTGGTTGGTGTTCCCTGTATTCTTGACCCAGTGTTGTTTCATGTTCATTTATTATGTTTTCCCCCTCGTGGGTTTTTGATTTATGTTTGTTCTATTTTTGATAAATAAACCTTCCTTGTTTTGCACTTGAGTTCTCCTTTCCTAAGTGTGATCGTGACAGAACGAACCGACCAATTTTGAACTCAGCAGCAGGAAGGATTTTATTTATTTATTTATTTTCGCTGAAGAAGCATGGAGGACATGTATATGGACGACGATGATCTGGATTGCCCGGACTACGTCATCTCCACATTTGGAGCAACCCAGTTCGGTCCTATCGGCGGGGACCGAGGGACTCGGCTGGGTAAGGAATCCGGAGGAATGAACATCTTCCAAGCGTTCGCTTTGATGGCTCATCAAAGGGAGGAGTCGGAGCGCTTGGCCAGGGTTTCTGAGAACCGTGGAGGTCACAGGAGAGATTTTCGGGGGACCCGCCAGGTTATTTTTCGTGGGACCCGGGGAGGTTGTAAAGGAGGAGGAGGTGGTCGAGAGGAGGATCAACATCACTCTCCATCCTGGCCTCCTTACGATCCGGTACCAGTGAAGGGCAGTTCAGAGCCGGCTTCTCACGGTCATGGACGGAGGAGAGGTAATCCATCTGCCCAGCGAGAGACTTTTCGCGTCACGTCTGCCCAGCGAGAGACTGTCCCTGAGCCGGTGCCTGTCCCTGAACCGCATGGACGGAGGAGAGGTAATCCATCTGCCCAGCGAGAGACTTTTCGCGTCCCATCTGTCCAGCGAGAGACTGTCCACGTCACGTCTGCCCAGCGAGAGACTGTCCCTGAGCCGGTGCCTGTCCCTGAACCGCATGGACGGAGGAGAGGTAATCCATCTGCCCAGCGAGAGACTTTTCGCGTCCCGTCTGTCCAGCGAGAGACTGTCCACGTCACGTCTGCCCAGCGAGAGACTGTCCCTGAGCCGGTACCTGTCCCTGAGCCGGTGCCTGTCCCTGAGCCGGTGCCTGTCCCTGAACCGGTGGTTGTCCCTGAACCGGTGCCTGTCCCTGAGCCGGTGCCTGTCCCTGAGCCGGTGCCTGTCCCTGAACCGGTGGTTGTCCCTGAACCGGTGCCTGTCCCTGAACCGGTATCTGTCCCTGAGCCGGTGCCTGTCTCAGAGCCTGTGTCCGATCCTGAGCTGGAAGATATGTTTGTGTCTGTATTTGTTTCTGTTATGTTGACTGTTTCTGTTTTAGTATCTGTCCCTGAGCCAGTGTCTGTCCCTGTCCCTGAGCCTGTGTCGATCCCGGAGATTGTGTTTGCCCTTGAGCCGGAGTCTGTCCCTGAGCCGGAATCTATGTTTGTTTCTGTATTTGTTTCTGTTCTTATGACTGTGTCTGTGTTAATGTCTGTCCCTGAGTCAGTATCTGTCCCTGTCCCTGTCCCGGAGCCTGTCCTTGACCCGGAGCTGGTGTCGGTCCCAGAGCCTGAGCCCGTCGCCTGCCCGCCAGAGCCTGAGCCCGTCGCCTGCCCGCCAGAGCCTGAGCCCGTCGCCTGCCCGCCAGAGCCTGAGCCCGTCGCCTGCCCGCCAGAGCCTGAGCCCGTCGCCTGCCCGCCAGAGCCTGAGCCCGTCGCCTGCCCGCCAGAGCCTGAGCCCGTCGCCTGCCCGCCGGAGCCTGAGCCCGTCGCCTGCCCGCCGGAGCCTGAGCCCGTCGCCTGCCCGCCGGAGCCTGAGCCCGTCGCCTGCCCGCCAGGGCCAGAGCCCGCTGATCCTGCGACAGAGCCCGCTGATCCTGCGACAGAGCCCGCTGATCCTGCGCCAGAGCCCGCTGATCCTGCGCCAGAGCCCGCTGATCCTGCGCCAGAGCCCGCTGATCCTGCGCCAGAGCCCGCTGATCCTGCGCCAGAGCCCGCTGATCCTGCGCCAGAGCCCGCTGATCCTGCGCCAGAGCCCGCTGATCCTGCGCCAGAGCCCGCTGATCCTGCGCCAGAGCCCGCTGATCCTGCGCCAGAGCCCGCTGATCCTGCGCCAGAGCCCGCTGATCCTGCGCCAGAGCCCGCTGATCCTGCGCCAGAGCCCGCTGATCCTGAGCCAGAGCCCGCTGATCCTGAGCCAGAGCCCGCTGATCCTGCGCCAGAGCCCGCTGATCCTGCGCCAGAGCCCGCTGATCCTGAGCCAGAGCCCGCTGATCCGCCCTGGCCACCTGAAAGGTCTGATCCGCCCAGGCCGCCCGAGGGTTCTTCACCACCCTGGCCACCTGAAGGGTCTGATCCGCCCAGGCCGCCCGAGGGTTCTTCGCCACCCTGGCCACCCGAAGGGTCTTCACCGCCCTGGCCACCTGAAGGGTCTGATCCGCCCTGGCCACCTGAAAGGTCTTCGCCACCCTGGCCACCTGAAAGGTCTGATCCGCCCTGGCCACCTGAAAGGTCTTCACCGCCCTGGCCACCTGAAAGGTCTGATCCGCCCAGGCCGCCCGAGGGTTCTTCACCGCCATGGCCGCCCGAGGGTTCTTCGCCGCCCTGGCCACCCGAAGGGTCTTCACCGCCCTGGCCACCTGAAGGGTCTTCACCGCCCTGGCCACCTGAAAGGTCTGAGCCGCCCTGGCCACCTGAAAGGTCTGAGCCGCCCTGGCCACCTGAAAGGTCTGAGCCGCCCTGGCCACCTGAAGGGTCTTCACCGCTCTGGCCACCTGAAAGGTCTGATCCGCCCAGGCCGTCCGTGGGTTCTTCACCGCCATGGCCGCCCGAGGGTTCTTCGCCGCCCTGGCCACTCGAGGGTTTTTTGCCGCCCTGGCCGCCTGATGAACTCGGTCTCGCCCTGGCCGGTTGATGTTCAGCTCCGGTCTGTCCCCCTTGTCCCGCCCTGGTCTGTCCCTCCCGTTCCGCCTGATGTTTCCTTCCTGCCCCGCCCTAGACTCATGGAGCGTCTGGTAGCCGCTCCGTAGGGAGGGGGTTATGTCACATGTCTGTCCTGTCTTGTGTTGCACATGGGTGGTTGTTATGTTGGACCATGTGCTTCTGTCATTGTTTGATCCCTCCCGCTCGTTACCTGATTAGTGTTTGAGTTTCTCCACCTGTTCCCTCTTGATTTGTTCCCTTTATAAGTCTCCTCATGTTTGCAGTCTTTGTCGGTTCGTTATCATTGTCAGATGTTTCTCTGTTCCTGGTTGGTGTTCCCTGTATTCTTGACCCAGTGTTGTTTCATGTTCATTTATTATGTTTTCCCCCTCGTGGGTTTTTGATTTATGTTTGTTCTATTTTTGATAAATAAACCTTCCTTGTTTTGCACTTGAGTTCTCCTTTCCTAAGTGTGATCGTGACAGAACGAACCGACCAATTTTGAACTCAGCAGCAGGAAGGATTTTATTTATTTATTTATTTTCGCTGAAGAAGCATGGAGGACATGTATATGGACGACGATGATCTGGATTGCCCGGACTACGTCATCTCCACATTTGGAGCAACCCAGTTCGGTCCTATCGGCGGGGACCGAGGGACTCGGCTGGGTAAGGAATCCGGAGGAATGAACATCTTCCAAGCGTTCGCTTTGATGGCTCATCAAAGGGAGGAGTCGGAGCGCTTGGCCAGGGTTTCTGAGAACCGTGGAGGTCACAGGAGAGATTTTCGGGGGACCCGCCAGGTTATTTTTCGTGGGACCCGGGGAGGTTGTAAAGGAGGAGGAGGTGGTCGAGAGGAGGATCAACATCACTCTCCATCCTGGCCTCCTTACGATCCGGTACCAGTGAAGGGCAGTTCAGAGCCGGCTTCTCACGGTCATGGACGGAGGAGAGGTAATCCATCTGCCCAGCGAGAGACTTTTCGCGTCACGTCTGCCCAGCGAGAGACTGTCCCTGAGCCGGTGCCTGTCCCTGAACCGCATGGACGGAGGAGAGGTAATCCATCTGCCCAGCGAGAGACTTTTCGCGTCCCATCTGTCCAGCGAGAGACTGTCCACGTCACGTCTGCCCAGCGAGAGACTGTCCCTGAGCCGGTGCCTGTCCCTGAACCGCATGGACGGAGGAGAGGTAATCCATCTGCCCAGCGAGAGACTTTTCGCGTCCCGTCTGTCCAGCGAGAGACTGTCCACGTCACGTCTGCCCAGCGAGAGACTGTCCCTGAGCCGGTACCTGTCCCTGAGCCGGTGCCTGTCCCTGAGCCGGTGCCTGTCCCTGAACCGGTGGTTGTCCCTGAACCGGTGCCTGTCCCTGAGCCGGTGCCTGTCCCTGAGCCGGTGCCTGTCCCTGAACCGGTGGTTGTCCCTGAACCGGTGCCTGTCCCTGAACCGGTATCTGTCCCTGAGCCGGTGCCTGTCTCAGAGCCTGTGTCCGATCCTGAGCTGGAAGATATGTTTGTGTCTGTATTTGTTTCTGTTATGTTGACTGTTTCTGTTTTAGTATCTGTCCCTGAGCCAGTGTCTGTCCCTGTCCCTGAGCCTGTGTCGATCCCGGAGATTGTGTTTGCCCTTGAGCCGGAGTCTGTCCCTGAGCCGGAATCTATGTTTGTTTCTGTATTTGTTTCTGTTCTTATGACTGTGTCTGTGTTAATGTCTGTCCCTGAGTCAGTATCTGTCCCTGTCCCGGAGCCTGTCCTTGACCCGGAGCTGGTGTCGGTCCCAGAGCCTGAGCCCGTCGCCTGCCCGCCAGAGCCTGAGCCCGTCGCCTGCCCGCCAGAGCCTGAGCCCGTCGCCTGCCCGCCAGAGCCTGAGCCCGTCGCCTGCCCGCCAGAGCCTGAGCCCGTCGCCTGCCCGCCAGAGCCTGAGCCCGTCGCCTGCCCGCCAGAGCCTGAGCCCGTCGCCTGCCCGCCGGAGCCTGAGCCCGTCGCCTGCCCGCCAGAGCCTGAGCCCGTCGCCTGCCCGCCGGAGCCTGAGCCCGTCGCCTGCCCGCCAGGGCCAGAGCCCGCTGATCCTGCGACAGAGCCCGCTGATCCTGCGACAGAGCCCGCTGATCCTGCGCCAGAGCCCGCTGATCCTGCGCCAGAGCCCGCTGATCCTGCGCCAGAGCCCGCTGATCCTGCGCCAGAGCCCGCTGATCCTGCGCCAGAGCCCGCTGATCCTGCGCCAGAGCCCGCTGATCCTGCGCCAGAGCCCGCTGATCCTGCGCCAGAGCCCGCTGATCCTGCGCCAGAGCCCGCTGATCCTGAGCCAGAGCCCGCTGATCCGCCCTGGCCACCTGAAAGGTCTGATCCGCCCAGGCCGCCCGAGGGTTCTTCACCACCCTGGCCACCTGAAGGGTCTGATCCGCCCAGGCCGCCCGAGGGTTCTTCGCCACCCTGGCCACCCGAAGGGTCTTCACCGCCCTGGCCACCTGAAGGGTCTGATCCGCCCTGGCCACCTGAAAGGTCTTCGCCACCCTGGCCACCTGAAAGGTCTGATCCGCCCTGGCCACCTGAAAGGTCTTCACCGCCCTGGCCACCTGAAAGGTCTGATCCGCCCAGGCCGCCCGAGGGTTCTTCACCGCCATGGCCGCCCGAGGGTTCTTCGCCGCCCTGGCCACCCGAAGGGTCTTCACCGCCCTGGCCACCTGAAGGGTCTTCACCGCCCTGGCCACCTGAAAGGTCTGAGCCGCCCTGGCCACCTGAAAGGTCTGAGCCGCCCTGGCCACCTGAAAGGTCTGAGCCGCCCTGGCCACCTGAAGGGTCTTCACCGCTCTGGCCACCTGAAAGGTCTGATCCGCCCAGGCCGTCCGTGGGTTCTTCACCGCCATGGCCGCCCGAGGGTTCTTCGCCGCCCTGGCCACTCGAGGGTTTTTTGCCGCCCTGGCCGCCTGATGAACTCGGTCTCGCCCTGGCCGGTTGATGTTCAGCTCCGGTCTGTCCCCCTTGTCCCGCCCTGGTCTGTCCCTCCCGTTCCGCCTGATGTTTCCTTCCTGCCCCGCCCTAGACTCATGGAGCGTCTGGTAGCCGCTCCGTAGGGAGGGGGTTATGTCACATGTCTGTCCTGTCTTGTGTTGCACATGGGTGGTTGTTATGTTGGACCATGTGCTTCTGTCATTGTTTGATCCCTCCCGCTCGTTACCTGATTAGTGTTTGAGTTTCTCCACCTGTTCCCTCTTGATTTGTTCCCTTTATAAGTCTCCTCATGTTTGCAGTCTTTGTCGGTTCGTTATCATTGTCAGATGTTTCTCTGTTCCTGGTTGGTGTTCCCTGTATTCTTGACCCAGTGTTGTTTCATGTTCATTTATTATGTTTTCCCCCTCGTGGGTTTTTGATTTATGTTTGTTCTATTTTTGATAAATAAACCTTCCTTGTTTTGCACTTGAGTTCTCCTTTCCTAAGTGTGATCGTGACAGCGCTGGCCAAAGCCTAGACCCAGGGGGAGGGTCTCGTATCCTGGGAGAGTTAAGTGTTTAACTTTTAGTGTGTGTGTGTGTGCGCGCGTGTGATATTAAATTTGGCAGTATATCCATTTCATGACGGGGTGGGAGGGTTATGATGAACTGAATTCTTTTGTAGTAGTCTGAGGGCGTCTTGGGTATGAAATTTACGTGCATTGTGAACGTGTGCAGTGTCCTACAGGGGTGATTTGTGTGCTATAGCTTTTACCTATTTATTGCGTGTGTGTTAGTTTTGGTACGGCTTATTTATCGCGGTGCTCTGTGTAGCATGCTCCATAGTAGTGGTGTTCGCCCAGGCTGATTAACATTTGTGTTTGGGACTTCAAGCACTTGACCCAGTCTGACATGTTTGGTAACTGCATGAATTATATTAAATAAAGATTACGGTTTCTACTTCTGTGGTGCTGCTTGCTTTGTAGAATAGATTCCTCTAGCAGTAACAATCTGACCTCACCCTCTAGGTTTATTACAATACTTGATCAAATTTTAGTCTTTTAATTTATTACTGCTATGTCCTAACTGGTCTGTAGGAAAGGCAGGTTGTGACGTCACTGACAGAGAGAGGGGAGGACAGTTGCTCGACCCCTCCAGAATGTGTACAGGTGAGATTTGTATTAAAAAAAAGGATTGACAATTTAACACATCACCATACAGCCTTAGTAATCTTGATTATCTGGTTCAGATATGTTTAATTGACGTTAAAGCTAAACTCAGCAGCACAGTGACCCAAAGAGCAGGATTGGAAACCCCTAGTTTAAACCGTTTTCAGATTTGGTGTTTTCTGCTTATTATTTACTTGTTCTAGACCTGGTCTTGCATTCTTTGTTTTTTTAGTAATATTCAATTTTAAATAATTTTCACATAAAACTATCTACCACTACAAAGCTACAACTTGAATTTTAAACTAAAATATATTTTTTATTGTGTTTGTGTCACAGGAAACTGAAGATGGGACAAAAGGGCCTCTGTTGGCTGCTTTAAGTGAAAATGGAACAGTGTGGTGGCATACCTTGTCACCAACAAAGACGAACAGTTTGCATACCAAATCTGGAGTGTGGATGCACCTCGCATGTCCTTTCTTTTATAAACAAATGGTTGTTGGTGAGGCATAATTGGACCAGTGTTTCCAGTTGATTCAATGTTTTGAAACGGTTAAGATTTTACATTGTCAAGACACTAAAAATACTGCATTTTATTGTTGGTTACAAACAAGCATTTTTGCACGCGTTTACAACTGAAATAAACTGATAAAGGAATAAGTCCATGTTTTTCATTTGTAAATAGATGTAAAATCACTATAAAAAAAAAGGATAGTGTGGTTTAGTTTATTTCACAAATATTTTTTTTCCACCCAGGATTTTTTTTTATTACCACAACAACAGTAATTGTTGTTTCAGTTGCTGTGACAAGAATATATTTATTAGCCAAATACGACAATCATTAATACATTGCACGAACGAACAAATTTACGTTGGCTAACCAAAGTAATTTTACTGAGAAGAACTAAAAAAAATTATTGTTGAGACAACTTGTGGCGATATGGAAGAAATCCATACAGGCTTTTTCAATTTTACTAATGGGTGGAAACCAATGAGGAAGTTAAGAGGAAATTTAATATAAAAGACAGAGAGAAACGGAAGAGCGGAAAAAAACAAACGTGTAGGTTATCCGAGTGGGACACGCACTGCCTGAAGGCAGTCATTGCTGTAGCCTCTGTGTATGCGCTGATTGGGTGCGATCGCTAAGTGATTGACGAATCGAGCTCTGCATGGTTTGCCTGCCTCAGGTATTAGTCTTGATGTCCGTCATCTTTTAACCCCACGCCAAGTCTCCAAACTCTTTCCCCGGCATTAAATGTGGTGAAGCCGCTACACAGACTGCTTCACACATGTCAACACATACACACTCATTAAACATGCTTTTATTTATTTATTTTTTTCGTTCTTGTTTTTTACCATTCTTTCTTTTGTTTGAAATAATATGAAAAACTGAGTTTAAAAAAAAAAACTAACTTTATTTAAGACATTTGTGAACCAAATAGGCCTACTCTCTTTTTTTGTGGGTGAAATCAAACTTGAACTGAACTTGAGAATCTCCTTACTGTTTGTTTTCATTAATTCTTTTGTTATTTGAGGGAAAGAAAAAATACAAACGCTGTGTGAAAAGTGTACTTTGTATAAGTGTTTTTTGTGTAAAATGTTTTCTTAAATACATTTCTTTTTACCTGAAACCATTCAATTTGTGAATGTGTAATTTAAGCCCCTATTCTGTGTTATTGTGGGTATTGGAAGGCATTCATTTTGTGTATCGGTGGTTTGAGCTATTTTCTGGGAAACTGAAATTTATTACATTTTTTTTTTTTTTTACTCGACAAGTTTTGACTTGTCTGGCCCCCGGACAATTTAAATTTACATTTATTGATTAGCCAAATTTGATTTGGGGCAGCCACCGTTACAAACTCCAAAGTCTTACTGCATCAAGTTGCCCATATTTTTACGATTTCTATTTATTTAACTATTTATTTTTTACAGTGTACTCCAAAGTCATCTGATTTGTCTAATTTCCAGTGTCAGGAAAAAATGAGGAATGTAAGGAATTATCAACAGAAAGAGAATATTTCCTGCTTATCCATGCTCATCTGAAGCGACATGAGACTGTGCCTTGTGGATTTGTAGGATGTAAATTTGTTTCAAACTAATGTGTACGGCACTTATAACTCACACAGAAATGGGAAACACAGAAGTTGCACCTTAAAGGACTTTAAAGCTGAAGTTATTACGTTTACTGATTACTTGCCAGAGCCCTCAGAAAGTTGTGCTACTGATAAGAGTTGCTGTTTTTACAGAAGAGTTAGAAAATGTATGCTATGTTACACTTTCAGATACAGAAAATTGTAGTGAAATTGTTGAGGACCTGCACAAATTAATAGAGCTGGGAGTTGCTTCCATCTTATTAAGACTCAAATATTTCACATGTTCCATCTGTGGCTGTTGATGAAGTTTTGGTTGAAATTAACCAATGGGCTATATGCACGTATAAGTTCCGCATTTGACGCAAGGATGCTCTTCAGTTTCCGGTTGGGGAGATTAAAGCGGAGGAAACCCGAGGAAAACGGGATTATGGCAGTCTTCAAAATTTACTGTCCTCCCGTCTTTGAAACGAAACTTTCATACGTTTAGATGTCATTTTATACATAGTTATGTTTATTTAATATCATTTTAAAAAGAAGCATAAACACAACGAGGGGTGTCTGTTTAGTCTGTTTTTGTGACTAACGTTTCTTTAGTATAACCATGGAGTATAAAATTCAATATAAATTCTCGGTATTGCATTGGACTCTACGATCGGCGGAAGTTATCGAGCATCCTTAGACCTTCACCGGAAATACCGCCGTGCATGATAGACCCCATTGCCCCTTCTCATGGAGCTTGATTGACAGGTGATCTGACCAATCATACTTTGCCATCCGCCATTTTGTCCGACAAAGCAGTCAGGAGAGTTAGTAGATTAACATGGGAGGATTTGAACTTGAAAAACGGAGTGTACTGATGCCTTCCTGCGGTTAAAACAACATTCCTTCTTATGTTCATTAATGTTTATTTGATGCTATAAATGAACTAGAAGGAGAACGGTCAATTGCTCAGCTCTGCATTTGTACCTGTGACCAAAGGTGAGCTTGCTGCTGTTGTGTGTGAATTACATCCATTAGGTAAAGCTATAGGAAAGAAAGGTCCCCTTGCTACAGGCTTTAAGCGAAAGCTATATTACAAAGAACATTTCCGTGTTGTGGAGCCTGTTGAGTTTATTCTGAATGCAAAAAAGAAAAGGACCCTTCAGTACGTTCCTTTACTCCAGTCCTTGCAGCAGATTTTGATTTCTAACACTTGCAAACATTGTAAAAGGCCAACAAACGGACAGAGAAAGAGGGATATCTTACAAACCATCAACAGCAGCACAAGTAGTATAGGGACGGTCAGTACTTTAAAGAAAATAGTTTTCTCTGTATTGACGAATTGCGAATACACTTTATGTGGATGATTTTGAGATTTGTAACACTCTTGGAACATCGCGCAAAAAACAAACTGTGTGGCGTCTTCTTGATTCTGAATGATTTGTTGGCAGGTTCAAATTCTGCAGTGTCTTCCATTTATCTAGCTATCTTATACAATACAGATGATATTAAGATGTATGGATATGAAATAACTTTGGAGCCTCTTCTAAAGACCTGGCTACACTGGAACACTTAAGTGTTTTCATCCCCCAGCTCGGTCACTCTGACAAAGGCACAGTCCAGTCTGTGGTAGCAGACAATCCTGGAGCGCATGGCTTACATAGCTGGCTTTGTTGAGTTTTCCAGGGCATTACATATGCAGATTCTGTACAGCAAAAAAAATACGAGATTCAGTGTAAAGATGTCAAATCTGGTGCTTTCCCTCTTTGAACAAGAGATATTTACAAAGCACATGTTGACTTTGCAGAGAAGAACAATAGTAGTAACTACTGTGTGGAGTTGAAAGGTGTATTCATTCTGAAAGCTTTGCCCATTTTGACTTAAGCACAGGTTATCCTTCTGATATTGCTCACGGTTTGTTTGAGGGTATTGTTCCGGTCGAGCTAGCAAACTGCTTAAATCTTATTATTACAAAGAAGTATTTCACTCTTGACTCCCTAAATTCCTTAATTCAGAATTTCCCATACAAGCAGTGTAGAGGCCAAAGTATAATTCATAGTAATGTGAATAAGAATTTATGTTAAACAGGTAAATCGTTTCATTTAGAAGTTCATGTAATGGTTAAAAATGTTAAATTATACTTAAAAGGTTAAAAGCATACTATAATTCATGTTCTTGTAGGATTGGTAAAAATAGTGTACTGCCTCTTTAAGAACAGGCCAACTCAGATTACATTATGTTGATTTTCATTACGTGTCTCAGATATTGAGAGCTGTGGAAGCGAACGGTTTTCTTACCTGATAACTGCTAATTTATAGCTATTTCTATTAAGAATCTCTTATTTCATTATCCATTATAACAAGTGTATTAATCAGCTCACATTTTATTTTGTAAATCGGAAACCAAGGAATAAAAAACGGAGATTTTCATCTTTTATTTCAACGTTTCTCAAGTGGATTTATTGAACTGTGTTGCTGAGCTTACAATGGAAACTGCAAATGGGACTAGCTGCTCGGAACAATGTTAGATAGTTATTAGTGTAAGCCATTGCACTTCTCAATATTTCAAACCTTTACAAGCAGGATGACAAAACCAATAGACCACGTTATTGAACGCACATTTTCCTCCCAAAAAAAAAAAAAAAAAAGGCGGAAATGCTCATGAAAACTGGAACCTGCTGAGACTAATTGCGTTTATGGTTGGTTTGTTCGTACCAGAGGATGAGCTCTTTTTAGACCAACAAGACATTGTCAAGTCAGTAGTTGCTCTTGTCCACACTGAAGAGACACTTGCATTTTAAATTTTTTTTTAAATCTCTGAGCACTGACAAAAATACCTTGAACTGTTTCCTGGATGTGTCTTACCGCAACATGACATCATGACTTTTGCGTAAACAGACACGCCACTTTCAAGTCAAGTTGCGTGTTATCTATACGCATTTTGAGATATCCGCGTGTATGCGTGTATGTCTACGCCATTAATGTCCAAGTGATTCCGCGTATATGTACACGCCATTAAATTTCCGAGCGAAACGAAGCAAAATGTAGATCTATATCTGGGGAGCGATATTTTTTTTCCTAGGATGGTAGGGGAAGATTCATAAATGCTATTAACCCCAGTGACGGGTAGGTTTAGGGACGGGGTGGAGGTAGGTCATATATTTATATATACAGTAATAACGTTAAGTCAACTGCGTTCATAAACACGCTGAAAAGCGATTGTGCGTGTTAATAGCACGCCAAAAATGGAAATACGAATTGGCGTGTCATACACACGCAATTTTATGAGATCAGTCTGCTTACCAAAACACCACTACCTAGAGCACTACCCTCAGATGATTCGTTGCTTTGGGCCCCTGGTTAGATTATGGACTTTGCGTTTTGAATCAAAACACAGCTTCTTTAAACAGATTGCTCAACACACAAATTACTTTAAACACATCACACTGTCACTTGCAGCAAAACATCAACTGATGATTGCATATTACATGCATTTTTCAAGTGTCACTAAACCCATACTAGAGGTCACAAAAGTCTCTGAACGTCCTGGAGGGCTTCCAGATTTTGCTGAAATCATTCAGATGTGCATTGTACAAACCAAGCTGCATTTTATTGTGTAGGGGTGGTGTGCATAGTATAGAGAACATTTCAGAACATTTGAATTGAAAGCATCACCCAGTAGAGAGATTTCCATTGTTGAACTTGGAGAGTTGCCTGATGTCTATCCACTTGACGACACGCGTTCATAATCTCAAAACACTTCGGAACCGAACATGTTCACATTAAAAAAATTGTCAAGATGAGCATTTTGAAGTAGTGCATTTAACCGCTCACACACAGTTGCATTATCGTGAGAAAAGAGATCCCAGTTTTGAAGTCTCGCAACCCAGGGTTTGAAAACCTGTGATGTACATGACAGGGAGTCAGCTGCCTTCACAAAATGTTATGTTTGGTGTTGTAATACCTATTCTGAACTTCTTAAATCTTGCCCCTGAAAAATACCCCCTAATTCTGCCCCAGCCTTCAGTGTTTCTCTTTGTGATCCAATGCTTAGTGGGATGTTTTGTTGTTTTGAACATCACACACACACACACACATGAACAATGTTTGTGTTTCTTGTGCTCTGTAACTTCAAGGACTGTGATCAGGCTGAGAAAGCAAAAGAGGAGATGGTTCTAGGGATCTGTATGGTCCATGCAGAGGGTGCACAACAACCACCAAAAGAAGTGACCATTGTAATTGAGGGAGTAGAGGTACTCGGGGAAATTTAGACTGTGCTGTGTGCCATCACTTTTTTCATTCATTCATTCATTTCTCTTTTATTCTTTTCATGAAAATGCATTATTTATACCAATCACCAACATGACATCATGACTTTTGCGTAAACATACACGCCACTTTCAAGTCAAGTGGCGTATTATCTATACGCATTTTGAGCTATCCGCGTGTATGCGTGTATGTCTACGCCATTAATGTCCAAGTGATTCCGCGTATATGTACACGCCATTAAATGTCCGAGCGAAACGAAGCAAAATGTAGATCTACATCTGGGGAGCGATATTTTTTTCCTAGGATGGCAGGGGAAGACTCATAAATGGTATTAACCCCAGTGACGGGTAGGTTTAGGGACGGGGTTGGGTTAGGTCATATATTTATACAGTAATGTAACGTTAAGTCAACTGCGTTCATAAACACGCTGAAAAGCGATTATGCGTGTTGATAGCACGCCAAAAATGGAAATACGAATTGGCGTGTCATACATACGCCATTTCATGAGATCAGTCTGGGTTGCTGGTTATTTTATAGTTGACATGTATAATCTACTTTTTAGGAAACAGAAATGAGTGTCATTAGGAAATTCAAGTCAGAGATGGAAGAAAGAAAAGAAAGAGCAGAAAATAAGACGAGGCATTAAGTTCAATCTATGGAGTGAAGAAAGGATGAGAGGAGCAAAATGTAGATGCATAATATCTAACGCTTTAAAATATGGACACAATTTAAGTTTATTTAAACTGTTTGTATGTTTTCTAAGCGCCCGATTGAAATGACACACTCAAATATATTCTTTAAAAAAAACTACAGATTGTAAATTAATTCAAATACCTTGGCATTGTATTAGATCCCACACTGTCCTTTGAAAATCATATCCAGTGGCGGAGCCAGAGGGCTAGTTGGGGTGGACCCCAGACGAAGTCCTTGCCACCCCTGTTGCCACCCCGCTGAAAACATTACACTGTTTGATTTTTACGAACATTTCCCAAATCTCCCAGCGGACGTGAATGTGGAGCGGTCGTGCATCCTCTCAGCGGACGTCCTTGCGCAGCACGCACAAGCGTGCAGCGCGTGCTGTTGCTGCTACACTTTTCATTGGTTAAGCTGACACGCAGCTCCTCCTTCGTGCTCCAAACCAACGGCTCCAAAACATAACGCGGCAGCACACACAGGATCGATGAAGAGCGTTTTGCTGGTATGTACAGCTTTTATTGGTATTAAATTAAACAAAGTACTGTTTTAACGGGAAGTAAGGGAGACGTTGCACTGTAGTGCTTAGCATTAATACTTACCGTAAAACTTCAAATAATAGCCCGGGCTTTTATTTTCCCAAATCGTCGAACTGCACCGGGTTGTATTTGAGACATACGTCTATATGAGACAGGCCTGTATAATTTAGTGTTGAGATGTTGTTCCTAGAGTCTCTGTCTAAAAACCTCCAAATGCTTCACGTGAAACTGCGTTCTTCCGACCTTTTACTATCGTGTCCATTGATTTTTATTAATATGCGCGAGGGAGATAGAGCAAGACAGCTTCTCTCACAAAAAGATGTGAGTGCGCGTGCGCGCGTGCCCGGTCGGGTCTCTCTCTCCCTCTCCCTCTCCCTCTCCCCCCTCTCTCTCCCTCTCCCTCTCTCTCTCCCTCTCCCTCTCCCTCTCCCCCTCTCTCTCTCTCTCTCTCTCTCTCTCTCAACGCGGCAGTCATTCCATTCTACATCACTCACCGATCAAAAAAGGCTTTGGAGGGACACAAATTTGCTTGGGCGGCGCCAAAAAGCGGACGATCTGACGGGTTTTAGAAGATTAAATACAACCCGAAACTAAAAAACAGACCCGGCCTTTATTTGAGACCGGCCTTTATTTACCCAAACCTGTCGCCACACCAGGTGTGTAAAAGAGACCGGCGTCTATTCGGGACTCGGCTATTATTTGAAGTTTTAGTTAGCAAATGTTCAGCAACAATCACAGACATTAGGTAGGCTTATTCATATTGGCACGTGTAATGCAGCATATTGAACTAATCTTAATAAAACCACCGTGGAGATATTAGATGTGACTGTGGAGGTCATAGACTGTAAAAAAGAGATGTACAGAAGTACTGAACTCAGTTTGATAATAATACTTCAGTAACTGAAGTAAGTTTGTGAGGACATACAATTTATTAGCACTTAACATAACATGTCTAGACGTCTTTAAGCAATTTTCCTTGTGTTGTAAAATAGGCTAGACCTCAATATACTCAGATTTTGTCGTAATGTATTACTTTAGTATTTGTATTATTAGTAACCTTGTACTCATGGTAAATAATAACAAGCAAATTGTTCCAAATAGGGACAGCAGAATGAAGAGAAAAAGCGATATCACCAACTTCTTTCTAAAGAAGCAAAAGTCAGGTGCAGAATTAGATCAGGGCCAAACAGATCCCAGTCCCAGTGTCAGCTGTTGTAGTGAACCATATGTAGGTGGTGGACAGGGAAGTCAAGAAGAGAAAGATGATGACACACAAGAACCCAGTGTATCACCAGCAGGTCAGAGCAGTGAGCAGATGCAGTAAATTGTGTCTTAAATTCAGATTGTGTGATGATTTTTGTGCAAAGTATTATGGTATAATATCCAATGATAATTTTATAATTAATTCAATTTCAGAAGAAGACCAGAGTGAGACGGTTATTTCTACCAGTGATGAGGAAGACGGCGAGCCAGTCCTAATAGAAAAAGAAGAACAATGCACTAAACTCCCCACACCCAGCTCAAGCATCACGTGTGCACCAAAAGGACCAAGTGGTAGGTACATTAGCCATGTACAAAAACATTAACAGTATAATAGCCATGATCTAGACTAGTGTTGTTCACTTCTTGGTCTAGTATAATAAAAAGTGTCTGTGGTATTTATTTAATTTCATTTTTACTTAAAGACATCTCAAGATCGAAGGATGAAGCCATGTCTCGCCAGGTTTCCACGAACCCCATTTGGAAAATTTACAAGGTCATTCAAGGACTTTTGGTATAAGGACAATCCATGGCTAGAGTACTCTGTAAGTCAAAATGCGAGTTACTGCTTTGCCTGCCGCCACTTTTGCCTCCCAGGTTCCACGGAATCTGCCTTTACATCTGAATTTGGATTTTCCAACTGGAAAAAGGCATTATTTAAAGATTCTGGTTTTAAACTTCACTCAAGATCAGACCAACATGCAAATGCAATGTATGCTTGGGCAGAAGACAAAAGAAGCAGGGAAAGTGAGAAATCAATATTTGATGCCTTAAATGAGAATAGAAAACAGCAAGTTGAGAAAAATAAAAACTACATCAAGACAATTGCAGAGGTCTTACTCTTAACTGCTACTCAAAACATTGCACAGAGGGGCCACAGGGAGGGTGGTGAGTCTGAGAATGAAGGCAATTTCTTAGCCATTTTGAATCTCATTGCAAAGCATGACCCCTTTATTGATGAAAGACTTGCTGCACATGGCAATGCTAAGTACACTAGTCACCAAATCCAAAATGAGATGCTTCAGGTTTTAGCAGATATGGTGCAGAAGCAAATTGTTGCAGAAGTAAAAGAAAGCGTGTTTAGTGTATTGGCAGATGAAACAAAAGACTTGCAAAAAAAAGAACAAATGTCTTTAGTGCTGCGATACTATTACAGCGGTGCTCTACACGAAAGCTTCTTGCACTTTCAGTCAGCAGAAAGCTTGGATGTAGAAGGTCTAACCAAAATGATAGTTGGCTGTTTGGAGAGGCATGGGCTTGACTACAGAAACAACCTTGTTGGCCAAGGCTATGACGGTGCAGCAGTAATGAGCGGGAAACATTCTGGTGTGTCTGCACGGATTAAAGGCAATGCCAGGTTTGCATTTTATGTGCATTGTAGTGCTCATTGTCTGAACCTTGTTCTTGTTGATGCGGTGAAGTCAGTGCCTGAAGCTGAGGAGTTTTTTGCTCTTTTGTAGAGTATTTAGGCCTATAGGTTTGTGTCTGGCTCTGCTGTCCATATGAAGTGGCTTGTTGTTCAAAAAGAAATGTACCCGCATGAAAAGCCTAGGGAACTTCAGCGACTTTCAGATGTTAGGTGGGCTTGCCGGTACATGGCATGTAGGACTATGAGAGACAGGCTTCCAGCAGTTTTGAGGCTCTTGCAAGACATTTCACTTGAGAAGAATAGTGGAGATAGGAAAATAGAAGCAAAGGGTATTTTGGCTCAAATTGACCTACAGTTTATAGGACTTTTGGTTACTCTTTGTAAAGTGTTTGGGGATGTGAAAATCCTGTCTGACATGCTCCAATCCAGAAGTCTTGATCTGGTTAGAGCAGTAGATCTAGTTGGCTCCCTTACAGACACATTAAAAAGCTACAGAAGTGACTGTACATTTGATGAATTATGGAAGGAGATTGAAGAACGTGTGCACCACTGCAATATTAGCACAGAAGCACAAAACAAGAGACGACCAAAGACCAATTTTAAATTTCTGGATTCACTTGTAATGGGCACTGTTGGACAGAGGCACTCTGAGTTTGCAAACAATGAAGAGTTCAATAAAAGTGTTTTCTATCAGGTACTTGACTGTCTTACAGCAGAAATAGATAGGCGCTTTTCCAAAAAGAACTGTGAGATAATGGAAGGAGTGCAGTCTCTTGCCCCCAAAAGCCCATCATTCTTAAAAGAGGAACCCCTGCTTGCTTTGGGGAAAACATTCGAGTCAGATTTAGAAGACCTTAAGCATGAGCTTCATCAAACGAGACGGCTCTGTTAAGAAGGGAGAAAAGCGGAGAGAGACCAGCTTCTCTACTTGAGAGTTTTTGGAACCTTACAAAGAGGTTTTCCATGAACTTTTTAGGCTTAGTAAAATTTCGGTTGTGATTCCAGTTAGCACTGCATCCTGCGGAAGAAGTTTCTCTGCCCTTAAACTAATAAAAACCCACCTCAGGACAACAATGGCAGATGATAGATTAAGTCACCTGGGCATACTCAGTGTTGAGTCAAGGAGAGCATATTCCATTAATATGGAAGACTTTGTAAAACATTTTGCTTCATCTCACCAGAACCGCAGAATTATGCAGTTCTGAATGTTTGTTTTTGTGAACTTGGTGGTGCCATACCACTGGGTAGATGCAGGTCATACCTGGTACAACTATTGAAGTTTATCATTAGAGTCAGTGTTAAAGGGCTCTATGTTTTTTGTATTGTTGTACTATTATTATTCTTGTGTGGTACATATTTGAATGTGTACAACTGCCTTGTCCTGCCTTGTTTTGACAGGTCCAAGTTTACCTCAGTTTTTGTTTACTACTGGACTTGATTAGTCCAAGGAGCACTTTGAATACTTGTTCTATTTTTGCTGTATACTTAATACATATATAATTGTGTACATTTTGGAAAATTAACAACTTTAATTTAATCTATACATTTTGTGGAAAATAATTCTTTTTTAGTGTAATTGAACACTTTGTATATTGACCCCCCAAAATAATACCTTGCCACACCTTTGCCACCCCTGTTTTAAAAGTCTAGCTCCGCCACTGATCATATCAAAATGCTCTCAAAAACTGTTAAATGTAATCTTGCTAACTTTAGATATATTAGACCATCCCTCTCATGTAAAGCAGCCAGAATGTTTCTTCATCCATGATCCTTTCTCATATTGAATATTGTTTTACAAACTGGTCACTCACAAACGCCACAACACTCAAACCAATGGAGTCACTTTTCAAACGACCTTTAAAAATCTTTGACAGAAAACCGCTCTCATATCATCACTGCTTAATACTGCAGAAAATATAACCGGCTAAGCTTTGAACATTTTCTGAAGTTCAAATATGCCTGTGCTATACGATCCTACATGGACTTGCCCCACCCCCACTAAGTGAATATATTAAATTGAAAATAACGGGTGGTGGAAGAACTGTAACCAGGGCATCCACGTAAGGTGATTGTATAGTGCCTTACAGACGTACAACATTTGGACAATTCGTTCGGGTCACATGACGTCACTGTAGCTTTGCGCCGCCATCTTTACGACCGACGATCTCAATAATGCCTGCAATATGTTGTGCAGTTGGCTGGAAAAACAGCCGAAAGAGGAACCCTGGACTAGTATTTTATTCTATACCAAAAGAAAAGGCTAGAAGAAAGAAGTGGTTAGCTGTCATTCGAAGAGATCATTGGACACCCATGTCTCACACCTTACTATGCAATGAACACTTCGTGTCAGGTAAGACTTCGCCTCAACTTAACTAGCTACGTACCTAGCTAGTAGCAGCTAGGGCTAACAGCAAGAGCTATAACATTACGTTTGGAGAACCAAAAGAACACTGAATTGGTAATGTTTATGCGCTAGAGATGCACCGATTACAATTTCTTGGCCGATCCCGATTCCGATTTTTCCTTGAGTTTGACCTGCCGATACCGATTTTAGCCGATTCCGATTTTATTTTTTCAAACCACTTTACAGCGCACACAAATATTTATTTTCTATCTTCTCTTTAATAGAACATTTTGCATAGAACATTTTTTGAACAGATAATCGCTATAAAATAGAACTATATAAATGACTCCTAGTGTGGGAAATTCTCACACATCTAAAGTGCAGTGTTATGGAAGAACCATTTCCTTTTCATATCCAATATCCAATTAAAAAAAATTGATATATTTAGCAAACTAAACTTCTGTATGAAAACAGGTAATGGCGATAAAATAATATATAAATAACAAATAGAAATTCAACAAATATAGCCTTGCAGTATATTCATCTCTCTCACACACACACACAGGCCTATTGCAATCACTTGTTGTATATCAATGGCACGTTATATTTCTCAAGCAGTTCTTCTCTCATCTGACACATGTCCAGCCAAGCTAAAGAGGACAAGTGGAGAATGTGCAGGGAAACAATTAAATAATAATAAAAACAAGTTTAAATGGGTAAATTTTCTATAAATATTTTTGAGTCTTCATTTTCTTTCTGACATAGCCTAGCCTACTTCAGTTCTTGTTAAAACACACCAGACATGCAAATTCTGTGCATTTTGGGCACTTTTTGGATGAAATCATATTTATTTTGTCCATCAAAAGTGTGCTTTCACTTAAATTGAGCGCAGCAAAAATAGATTCGGCGCCGAAACCCGCGCTTCACTGTTGCTCACGCGACGCTCACGCGCTGCTCCGGCTCGCGGTGTGAATGCACTCATTGATTAACATGCACGCCGAAAAAAAAAAAAAAAAACGCGCTGCACCTTGTGGTGTGAAACGGCCGTAATTCACGAGGTTTCCTACATGTGCGCGTTCCGTGTGCACGTGTGATGCTGATGTTGCGCGATGTTAATCATGCGGCGCCCGAGTGCATTTGACCGGCATAAAATCGGATTATGTCAGACTGACCGGCCGGTCGCCGATCATGGCCGATCACGTGAAAACCGGCCGATTCCGGTCACCAGCCGATCAATCGGTGCATCTCTATTATGCGCCTAAAGCGGAACGAAACTCATTTGAACCGCAAACAGCAGCGCAAACTCACTAGGGCAGACGCTACTCTGATCGTCTCGCTCACGAAATCCAGTGAAAAGCGCTTGAATTCAGCGAAGAACACAAATGTCTCAGTGATTTTAACCAGTTTAAAGGCAGACGAAACAGCGCTGATATCAGGAGATTGAGAAACAACAATCTCCTGATGTCGCAACGAAGGCTTTTCCATCTACAAATTCCCATAATTTACCATGGATTTACTGTAAGGTTAGCCTAGTAATATTAACTGCACCATAAAATGTGGGATATACATATTGAATTGTATTATATTATTAATGTATACAATGTATTAAAGGACTATTGGAATATAATTACAGTATTTAATGTATTTAGGCCACTGTTTTCCATACAAATACCATAGAAACCATAAAGTTACATTTTGCCATGATAGTGAAGTGCTTTGGGCTATGCCTGGTTTTATCTGTGGTTATCATGATCTAAATGCATGATACTGGATGACCAATGGTTAATTTTAGTAAAAATCAAACAGTCAGAATATTACATTTAACCAAATAAAAATAAGGTTGTTACTTGTTTTTAACATGTTTTTGTTAATGACCATAAATTTAACAGTAAATCTGAATCTAACTCAAGATAAAACTACAGTCAACTCTGTCAAATATGCGTTTCGAGACAAAACATGTAATATCAATATTGCAAACTGTGCTGAAGATACGTGCCATCAAAGTCAGGCAACACAAACCTGTTTCAAGACTTGAAACAATATCCCCCATTAGCACATGCAGAAACTAAGAAATTAATTTTCCAATAAAGATATTTATTTTGTTAAGGAAAAATGACAAATGTTTGAATGTTCTACCTCCGATTTGTGAAATATTCACCTGTTTGACAAGTGTTTGTCATGATATGTTCTGACAATTAATTATATAATATCTCACACATGTAATATTTTATTTTACTATGCTCTGACTTTCTAGGAGCAAAACAGGACAATCCTTTGAGCCCTGATTTTGTGCCCAGTCTTTTTGCACACACCTCAGCGAGGGAAAAGGATAAGCAACATTATGCCTACAAAATGTTTCAGCAGACTAAGCTAATGAAGCGCAAGATACGCGAGACCTGCAGCAGTCTTGCCGACCCTTCAACCACCGATGTGGCTGACGTGGAGGAGCATGAGGTCACTACTGCCACTGACCACAACTACACAAAAGACACAGGCCCTGGCATCGTTGAACCATGCGTGAATCTATCCTGCCAGGCTACGATGTCAGCACTGGAAAGTGAGTGTGCACGGCTCCGAGACGAGGTCCATGAGTTAAGGGCCAGGGCAGAGGAGCGGTCCTTGAATGAGGAGCCATTCAGGGATAATGATACCATGGTGCTGGAACTCACAGGTCTTCCATCCTTCGCCAAATTAATGGTTTTGTTTAATTTTCTATCAGAATTTCAAGTTGGACAATCAAGTTTAAAGTTGGACAATCAATCACCCCATTCCAATGTTTGATCCTAACATTAATGAGACTGAGGCTTTTTTGCTCTACTTTTTTGCTTACTTTTTTGGAATATCTAAGTCAACTGTCGTCAGAGTGTTCAATAGCACATTAGATTTAATGTATTTCAGATTATCAGATCTAATCTTATGGCCACCAAAAGAACAAATTCAAAATAGTCTCCCAATGTGTTTCAGAAATAACTTTAAGAGCTGCACCGCCATCATTGATTGTTTCGAAATATTTATAGAAAAGCCAACTAACCTGAGATGTCGTGCGCAGACATACTCCCAGTACAAGCACCGCAACACTGCAAAATATCTGATCTCAATAACTCCACAACGTGTTATATCTTATGTGTCGAAAGGATGGGGTGGGCGCACAAGTGACAAGCACATAACGGAAAATTGTGGCTTTCTTGATAAATTGTCACCAG
Organism: Tiaroga cobitis; assembly: GCA_030578255.1. Taxonomy (NCBI): domain Eukaryota; kingdom Metazoa; phylum Chordata; class Actinopteri; order Cypriniformes; family Leuciscidae; genus Tiaroga; species Tiaroga cobitis. The sequence goes on from CM060606.1 coordinate 8,630,049, forward strand.
GAGATGTCATTCTAGCTGATAGAGGCTTCAATGTGAAAGAGACAGTGGGTCTGTACTGTGCTCAATTGAAAATACCAGCGTTTACTAAAGGCAAGCAACAGATGCATCCACTGGAGCTAGAGGCAACAAGGGGACTCGCAGCCGTCAGGATCCACGTGGAGCGAGTCATTGGCTTGGTGAGGAATAAATACACTATTCTTCAGACCACCATCCCTCTGTCCCTCAGCCAAGCCGGCGCGCAAGGACAGCTCTCCATTGACAAAATGGTAACCGTTTGCTGTGCTCTTTGTAACATTTGCCCATCTGTCGTCCCTACAGAGTAGAGAGGTGATGGATTTTCTTTCCTTGTAAATTTTACTGTATATAGTATCTTTTTAGTATTTGCGTGAACTCTCAAATGTATTCAAACTACAAACACATGCACACAATACAATATATACAATTACAACAACAAAAAATTAATATATCAATTAATTCATTAAACATTTCTTATTGCATTGTTGAAACTGGCTCTTTAATGTTTAATTTCTTATACTGCACTGTAACTTCTCGTATTTTATCCGTTTTAATTTTTTAACCGCTCTTTAATGTTGCTGATATGTGCTATACAAATAAAGCTACCTTGCTTTGCCAACTTCATTTCTTGTTTGTTTGCTTTTTGCATTCTACACACTTCCAACTCTTTGGCACCCTGCTCAGCTTCAGACACGACTTGTGGAAGCGCTTTCGTTTGCATTGCTCGGATGTGCAAGAGAGGATGTCTGTGTCATCAACAGGGTTTCCACAGTTACATCCCTCAGGTGCCTTCTCAAGGTAAGCACTTGAGGAGAGGTGTGGCACAGTGAACCATTTACCCAACAGCTCAGATAACACCCCTGTTCTAATGAATTCTTCCACCCTAGTGTAGGCCTCATCAAAAACGTTTTGATCAAATTGGACTCGTTGCATAAAAACTTCTTGTGGTGTCCACACAACAAAATCTCCGTACATTACCTCAGCTACACGCATTTGGGCCTGCAGTTGGTACATGTAACTATGATCTTGCTTGAGGGTCATATCTTCCGCAGTCACCGTAAGGCAGAAATGTGGGTCGCTGACACATTTCCTGAGAGCACGGCCACTAGCATTAAAAGGACATTTTATTTCAAGCACACCACTTCCATGGCAATCACAGGTCACCACACCATCAGGCGATGCTCCTAGCCATGGTAGGTCCGGGTTGATAATGAGCCCTGATGCTGTAATGCTGAAGTTCACATGGAGATCTTGCATGGCCTTCAGGTACGACTCCCTGGCAGTGTCTTCATTTTGCAGACCCCATCTGACGAAAACATGCAAGTCTGTCTGACTCTGTCAGCAATGATATTTCAAACTTTATGTAAAACCAACTAGCCTTTATTGTCCAAAATATACTATGGCACGGTTACATAAAATATAATTCATTATGTATTCATGATGGAATTGCAAGAAAAGGCATGGTTAATATGTCTTACTTTCTAAACCGTATACCTGGTTGCTGCTGTTGAAAAGCGAGAAGACTGGGGATAGCAAACTCTCTTTATCAGCGATGAAGAATTATTTGTCCTGGCTGCCTCATGAAATGCTGACGCAGTAACTCTCCCTGCTCTCTGATCAAACCATACCCTGGACTTTCTCTGCTCTCTTGTCTTCTCCTCAACTAACAAACACTCCAAAAATAACCCAATCATCAAAATGGTTGTAATGGTAATTATTACAAAAAGCATGATGTGGTACAAGTGGAGCCTGACAATTACCACCCTTCATGGTGGGGAATGACAAGAAAAAGTTTGAGAACCACTGTTAAAGAAGTCTTTTTCATATTTACCTTATATTTTCATTCTTACCTGCTCAGGAGTGAGATGCAGCTCCTCAAAAATCCTAGCAGCCTCCTCCAGCAGTGCGGGCAAATCAAATTCAAGCCTGGTGCTTGAGTACAGAGTAGGAAGAGGTGGTGGCATGTCCAACTGTACAGTTTTGGGCATGTATCTGATAGAATGGCCTTCAACAACTGACAAAATGGCACTTTTCTTAGGGATGGCCTCCTGGTTTTCACTCTGGTGGAGATGTTCAAAAAACAGCTTGAGCTCATCAGTGGATGCTTTCAAGGGATGGTGCTTGTCTTGTTTTTTAGCTTTCTCCTTATTTTGAAAGATGTTTGATAGTTCATCATATTTCACGAGTTTTTGCCTTGGCTCTTCCCATGCACATGCTTTATCTGTGCATGCCTGTCCCTCTCTACGCTCAACAGCAGCTAGGAGTGATAACATTAGTGCTGCGGCGTGGGAGCACACCTCTCCCAGCCCTGCCATACAAGTGCAGTGTGCTGTGACGACAGTCCCTGCCCCTTGCACCACTACCCATGGCCATGTTGGCTTAGTATTAAGAGCCTGTGATGGACCTGTTAAAGTGAAGAACAAACTGTCACAATCGCCTCGTTTCCCTTCTCTTCATGTTCTTTCAATGAGTATCAACACATCTGACATTAAATAACATTATTCAGATTAGGCCTGTCACGATACTGATGTCCTATGTTTGTGGTAGATGCGCACATTTGTACTGTAATGTGCTGATCTACCCAGCGGGACACGAGTTGGCATGCGCTGCATGTCTCAAATTATATCGTGTCTCATCTTTCTGTGCGCACATACTAGTGATGGGCATTCCGGCTCTTTTTCGTTAGCCGGTTCGTTCCTCTCCTCCGAGTTTGACACTGTGTGTGTGTGTGTGTGTGTGTGTGTGATGGCTCGGCCCCTCCCTCATGCCGTATAATTGGTTGACACCTTGTGTATGATTGACAGGAACAGAATGGGAGGCTGATCAGACAGTCGAAACGAATGTGTGCGCCTACATTTTTTTGTTCTTTGAATTAGTCAATTATTTTAAATAAAATAAAATTCATTTATTATTTCATTATTAATTATGGCGCTTTTCCAAAAACACGAATAAAGGAGTGCTGGCATTCATTCTTTATCATATCACATCACATCCCCTAGCTACATAATGATTTAATTTCCATAGGCTATATTTTTAAAAATAGAGCCGGCTCTTCAGATATGCGAGCCAGCTCCCGTCGTTCACCTACAAGAGCTGGCTCATTCGCGGAGAGAGAGTGAAAGAGAGAGAGAGAGAGAGAGAGAGAGAGAGAGAGAGAGACGGACGGACGGACGAGGAAAACAAACAAGCATGCAAATGGAAATTATCGCGGCCGGAAAAATTATCGAGCTCATTTTTTTTTTTATCGTGCGATGAATTGATTTATTGACTATCGCGACAGGCATAATCCAGATTAATGACAGGTAGCCGTGAGCCGTGGCTAACAGCTGGCAAGCAACCAGCTGTTAGTCACTTAGCTAGCTAACAACTCGCTACCTAGTCAGAGCAACATTTGAATTTTTTTTTTTTTATAATACCTACATTTCCCATGATTAAATACAAATCCTTGGTGGCCAGGTGCCGCACTTTTATGTCTTTTACCCATCCAGCCACAGCATATTGATACGCATCTGTACTCTTATAAGCCTTCAAGCGATCCCCACTGTAAGGGGAGGGATTATGAACAAGATAAATATAGATATCATGGAAGGCAATTTGGGGCAATTCTGGGGCAGACAATAATGGACAAAAGAAAACTGGGGGTAACAAATAAGGATCGGAGCCTAAAATAAAAAATTTCTGAAGGTATCGCTGTCTCTCTCTCTCATTCAAATGGGCAGTTTGGGCGGCCACAGCGGGCGAGATCGGTCGTAAAGATGGCGGCGTTCTATTTGTAGTGACGTAGGTGGCATCTATGAATATGTATTGTCAATTAAGGGGTCAGAGATCAGGAACAAGTTACCGGCTGCCGTGAGAGAATGTCCGACTTACCCACTGATCTATATAGAATGACATTATATAGATCAGTGGACTTACCCCAGCTTTAAGAACCAACTCAAACAAAAGCTCATGACACATCAAATTGGTAACCATTAATGGTATTTGTTGTATTTTATATGGGGGTTTGTTCAGTGTTGTATTGTTTAAGTATATGTATGTATACCATACCATACCAGATCCAGCACTTTACTGCATTAAATAGCACTTTAATTAAAATGTACTTAATCTACATAGAATAGCACTTTACTGTGCATGTGTATATGTGTGTCTGCCGTACGTACTAGATGCCTTGTCTGCTAACCGTGGTGTCTTTTATAACATGTTGTTGAAAACTGTGGCGTCTTTTAAATTGTGTTGTATCATATTCAATTTCAATGTTTAGCTGTGTTAAATTGTACTGTGATGACCTGACGGGGGACTGCAGATGTAAAATAGCCTTTGGGCTAATTCTGGCATATTTACATTGCTGAAAAGCTAAGATGTCCATTAATATGCACTGTCCCTTTTAAATGAGTAAATAAAAAAAAATAAAAAAATAGTTTTACAATATGGTTACCATTTCAAATGTTCCTCTTATTGTACTTGTGTTAGCCTATTTGTAGTTGCATGTGTTGTAGTCCCGCTTTAATATGCTTTAGAGTTCATTTTCATCCATAGTCTGATTTCAGAAATTTCTGATATTCAGACTTCATCAAGTTTTATGTCATAACAACATGTTCTATCAGTTGTTTAAAATTTTACACATGCATTGAGAACGGATGAATATTACTCATCATAGCCTGATTTTGGGTTTGTAAAATGTGTTGTGGAATATGTTTGTTAATATGTGTTAATAAATCATGTATTTTTAATTAAGATAGGCTACAGGATCATTTTTTATAAATCAGGGATGGCCCACTTTACCAGACCAGGTGGCTCACTTTACCTGAAAAGAAATTGGTCTGGATGACAAATCCAGACAAATATATACCCTGAAAAAATGTTAACTGAATCATTGAAAAAGTCGTTTTGATTACTAGGAATGAAACAAACTTACCAATTCTTATGTTTAAATCAGAAACGCTGAAACATGTTGGTGTCCTGTCCAGCTGTGATACAAGAAATAACTGTAATTAATGACTTTAGAAAATAAATATAGATACATAAAAAACAATAATGATATATTGTGTAGCTTAGTGTTGTTGTTGGCAATTGTTGTTAAAATCACTGCCATACAGGTATTGCTTGGTTTCACATCGACATAAAGCATCTCTAATACAATTTGAATGTTTAATAACAACCAATTTTAGGTGGCAACACCTTAAGAGCAAGAATCGTTAGCTTTGTTGACTCAAAAATTAGCAAGCCAATTAACTTAGTCTGTTAATGACACCATTATAAAAGAAACTTATGTAGCCTAGTAATTTAAACATATATGACACTATTAACTATTAATCATTCAAATATGTGTGTTTGTGTACTTCCTCTACCTGAATATGCAGAAATAAACATGAGGTCAATTCTGAGGTAAATAAATACTCCAGTCAGTCTCCCGCGTGCCACAACAGACTGTGCATCCGGTGTGAGCGCGGATGTAGTAATATTTACTATGGCATATTAATTAATATAATTATAAATTATTACTATTAATGATATATACTGACACATACAGTAACAACGACGAAAAATATATATTTTAGTTAAAAGTTGAATAAACATACACGCATTACAGAGTATACAGCGACTCCGTGTGGTAACCAGGGAAAGTTCCTACATTGTTAATGTGGCTCATAAAAAAATGTGGATGCACTATAATAACAGAAGTTTCAAGATTTATGGATGCAAAGTTGAGCCCGGTTATGGTTATGAAATAATACTGTACACATTTTTGTGTTTACGCTTAGGCTACATTTAACGACCACTAATTATTCCATATTTTGAAAACATTTATTTAGTGCTTTTCTGGACATTTTTAGAACTATAGGCTATATTATTTCACATTTAGTTATTATTTAAGTGTATTATGTAATTATAATAAGAAGAATAAATAATTATTTTCAGGATTCTTATGCTCATGAGGAACCTGGAAATCAATGTCAGGGAATTTTAAAGTAAATTGTGGTTTCTTGACCTACAACGTACAAAATCTGTGCAAGTCAATAGATTGTTCTAATTATACTTAAGTCCTAAATTTTTCCTCACAAAATAAAAATGATAGACGGACAGTTGAGCGGAAGTAGTCAGTTTGGTCGCCATGGCAACGCAACTCCTTTCTGCTAACAAGTTACAGAAGTCACAAATCTGACAAACAGGTAAATCGCAGCTAACTTTTCGTAGTGAATTTAGCCTACTCGTGTCTGTTTTAAATAATTTGTTGTCACAAATTGTTGTTAATTACCATTAGCGGAATGTAAGTGATTCTAACTTGTTTTCACATGTGCAATAGTAACCCGCAGCATGTCTTCAGCAGTGGCTCGCGGCTCGAGGACTCCCTTCCTCCCAGACATTCATAATCCACATAAACACAGGAAAACACCAACATCCAAGTAAGCTCTGCTTATTAACTCAGAAACTTCACTGACTTGACATGTTTTGACTTCCGACGAGATTCAGACTGTTTTTTATTAAGTTTAGGTCCTTCCGGGAATGGATGAAGGAGAATCCCATCGATCCTGCTGAAGAGAAAACCCAGAACCTCACCGAGCACGAGATTGCGCAGTAAGAAGACATGCTTTTTTTTTCTTCTTTTTTTTTTTTATATTCAAGCAACATACATTTTGTACAAATACAAGTATTAAGCCTTATGCATACAATACAAAAAAAAAACATATAAAAAAGAAAAGAAAAAGAAAAGGGTGCCATGGGATAATACATCAGAATAAAGATGCATTGATTCAGGTATAAAAATATCAAATAAATATTTTGTCAAGCTCACAGATTTTTTAAGTCTTGAAAGCTTTCTTATTCAGATAGCCTCTAATATGTTTACATACAGCCTTACTTCAGTCAACAAACTTATAAAATTGGGTTTCTGATTGGTAAACTTGCATTTATCAATATAAAATTTGGTCAAAAGTATAAGTTAATTCATTAAATAAAGGATAATCCGTGAAACCAAAGAGTACATTTTCCCATAAAAGAGAGACTGGTCTTGAACACTGAATATATTCATTAATAAAGTTCTGTTACACCACAGTAGAAGAGAATAAAGTACAATGGCAAAATAAATGCAAGGTGGTTCCATGATAATTATTACAGAAAGTACAGTTAAAATTGTATATCTCTTAAAAAAATGTAAATAATGATTTGCTGGAGTTTAAAAGATATTTCTTTACCTTATTTCTAATATGAAGTAAGAAGCCCTTTTCCGCCACAAAAAAAAAAAAGTAAATCGAAATTAGATCATCGAAATTATGACATACTAAGTTATATTTATGAGACGAAAAGTCGAATTTATGACAATTCACAATTTCACAATTATGACATTCACAATTAAGACATAAAAAAGTACTGAAAATGTAATAATTATAACATTAAATTGTCTAAATGATTAATAATAAAAAGTCGGAACCTGAAAAAGTCATATGACATAGAAAGTCGTAATTTTTACTTTTTAATCTCATAATTATGATTTAGTGTGTCATTATTAGGCATAATTTTGACTTTATTTCATAGTTATAATCATGGCTATGTATCATGTCGTAAATGTCTGCCCTTCTCTCTCTCTCTCTCTCTCTCTCTCTCTCTCCCTCTCTCTCTCTCTCTCATGTGGCGGAAATGGGCTTTCATAGTATTTATAGCGGTTCCGGCATAATTGTTTTAGTTTGAAGTAATAATCGGCTGCATGTTTTCAGTCACATTCTTTTTTTTTTTTTACAACAAAAAAGATACAAATAAAATATAAAAATACAATAAGTGTGTTGCAACATACCGAAAGAAATAAACAATAAAGTATTTTCACAATAATTGTAATATGTTCGAAAAGGAGCGGTATGAAGCAGAAGCTTAATATTCATAGCAAGATAACAATCGTAATTTTTAACACCAACCAAACTTTTACATTTTGCATCAAACAACCCTTCAACCTATATTCACATATCCCAGTGCAATCAGTATTAATCACCTCTGTTATTCTTCATATCCTTTTGAATACAGTGTTTTTATATAACCGTTTTAACTGCTTAATGTTTGTACAATGTTTTAACACCTGCCCCAAACCATTCCACAACCTCATCACACAAAGTGATGCACGTCATACTTCTTAGAGTTGTTCTTATTTTAAGCTTTTTAAAGTGTAATTCTTCTCTCAAGCTATACTCAGCCTGCCTTTCAAGTTCCAATAAACATTTTTTGTAAATTTCCCTCATTTTTTGTAAACATTCATTCATGATTTCATGTTTGCCGTATCTCTTGAGATTCAGGAAGCCTTTGCGTCAGAATGTGTGTGTGGTGGTGCTGTGCGAGGGCTTTCACCGCTCGTTTGCGGAGCTGTTTGCGCTTCTGCAGCGCTGGAAGGAAGCGGAGGAACATCCACACAAACTACAGACAATACAACACCACCTCATCCGGGCTGAGACCGCAGAAAGAGCCGGTAATTACGTATCAATGCACATTATGTCCACTGAATCAAATATTACATTCAGTTTGGGATTTGTGGGCACAGAAATTCATATTTAGATTGGGTCGAGTTGTTACTGTTTTGTAATATGGATTTCTAAATGTAATAATAACAATTGGAAACATCTTTGCAAACATAACCTATATTTGAGTGGTCATTCTGAATTTATATTTATTGTCAACATTTTGAGATGTAGCCTGTTTCTTTGATTATGTGATTTGATTGTTCAGTCACTTTAATTAATTTAATGTACAAATTAATGTGGTGCATAATTTTAAAGAGGCATTTGATTTAGGGGTAATAAATTACATTAAAGGCTTATTCAATCAGGTGCAGGCCTACTTTATATAGGCCTATTCTAAAAAAGAAAACCTGATGACAGCTGGGAGTTTACTCAATCTTCTTTTCTTAACTTTAAAACAGTAGTTACAACAACTAAACATTATGTAACAGTTGTTACTTTTGCTAAAATATCATAATGGATATCTTCTTGAGCATGCTTATATCTATTTAAATATATATATAAAATCAGTAAATGTTCATTGGCTCTCCTCCCCTAAAAAAGATGGATATTATATTAAATCATCTGCATCTCTGTCTTTCCTGCTCTAGGACAGTATGCAGAGGCGTATGAGGACCACTTGTTTTTGGCCATGTTTTTCACTGAGCCGGAGGACGAATGGTTGAAGCATCATTTCTTTCAGCTGGCCCTCCATTCAGCTCGCAAATTCAAAATGGACTCTGGCAAAAGAGAGGCTGAGGCCAACTTACACTTGGGCCAAGTGTATTTAGAGAAGGGTAACACACAACAGTCCTTCAATATATGGCAGTCAAGTCAAGTCACCTTTATTTATATAGAGCTTTTTACTATACATATTGTTTCAAAGCAGCTTTACAGTGATGACAGGAAATTAATGCAACAAAGATTGTTTTGGCTGTAAAGCAGATCTAGAAGAAAGTGATTGTCTAGTTTAAGTAAGTTCAGTGCTGATTCATTTCTGTTGTAAAAATCATTACTTGTTAATTTAGGGGCCGTTTACACGACACCGTTTTTGACTGAAAACAAAACTTTTAATGGGTTCTGGCTGTTCATTTACACGACAAAGGCACTTTTATGGCCTTAGAATTATCTATCTATCTATCTATCTATCTATCTATCTATCTATCTAGGGGGGGGGGGGGGGAATGTCCCAAATTGTTATGAACATAGTATTACAAGTCACACTGCAAACAAATCTTACTGATCCTAAGATAGACTAAGTGGTATAATTTCTTATGTCTTACTTTTGATATTGGAGAGATAAAAATTAGCCTCTTTGTAAAATTCACCCAAAAAGAGAGGAAATGCTAGGCATATAAAAATGACTGCCGATTCTCAGATGCTTTACTGATTAATTGTAGCAATGCTGTGCATGTGCGTTGCAGGTCAGCTTGAGCCGGCACGAGAGCATTATGAGGCCGTTTACCACCTGACCATGGGCCGGACATGGCAGGACACCAGCGGGCGCGTGCATCACTCAAGATCATGTGACGAGCTCCAGAGGGTGTATACACTGCTGGCACAGACACTGCTTCAGGACCAACACTATGCAGACGCCATTAAGATGTTCAATAATGCGTATGAGATGGCTAAAGAGTGTATGCTGCACACCCACTTCACTCCTTCTGAATGTTCATAATTAGCGATTCCTTATTAAATTAGAATGACGTGTTTTATATCAAACTTTGGGGCAGCAGCACTTCCAGTTCAACCAACAATACAGTCACTTCAGACCTCCTGCACAGTTTACTCACTCACACCCTTTGTTTCGACTCCTGCTGACTTCTAGCGGGAGACCGAGGACAAGAAGGAGAGGCAGCCTATCGACTGGGCCTGGCCTATCAGAGCACAGGAGACCAGAAGACTGCTAAACAGGTCCGTATAGACTAAAGCACTCACAAACTGTTTGTTCATTCTGAATTATCTTTGAGGTTTTTGTTGCTTGTGTCAGCTTTTTAGCGTGTATATTGAGATCTCCACAACACTTGAAAATACAGACAGCCTGGGAAGAGCATATGAAGCCATTGCCAAATCTCTGGAGAGGTAATGCACACGCTTCCATATGTAGTCGTATACACAATCGCACAATGCAAGGACTGTATACATAGAATGGGATTACATTTGCTGTGGATAAATGTCGAATGCATAAATGTAAATGGTATAATGTGAAACTTCCTAAATGAGGAATGTGATAGAGCAGACAGTTAGATATGTGGACTTTTGTAATTATATTTCATGACCAGGCCTCTTTTACACTGCAGGTCTTGATGCCCAATTCCGATTAGTTGAATAACCAGCTTACATCTTCTTTTCAAAAGTGACTCAACTCTGATATCTGCATTTACACTATACATTTAGCGAAACAACCCAAGGTAGATGCACTGACCCGGAAAAGCTTAGGCCGAAAAGGAAGAAAAAATGGCGGGATTTGCAAAGGATGTAGATAAAATGATAATACAAGCTTTTGCTTTCCGCACCATCTTTAAAGGTCAGCAAAACATTGGGTTGAGACTTTGTCCTCCATTGTGTTTTTCGCCACCGTCGCTTTTTCCATGACGTACATTGACAGAGGAATATCCGAGCTTACATGCCAGACGCCATTGCACGTATCAGATTCATATCATTTATTTCCGCATATGAATGAGGCCTGAAACCATGTGCTTTTTTCCTGCTTACACATTCTTAGGTCATTTCTAATCTGTACCATTGGGAGGAGAAAAATCTGAATTGTGTCATTTGAACCATGTAATGAAAATGCGGCCGTACAACGTGTCCTAACTACACGTTACACGTGATAAAAGGTATCTTTTCCATGTTAATCAGAGTTTTTGTCCTAACCAGTCGCGAAGGCAACACGCGACGATTCTATTTTAGGAACGATTTCTATTTCTGCGACGTCGCGGAGAACAGAAAGTGTGATCATCTCGGGTAGGCTACTGTTTATGTGCTTTATTTAATGTTAAAAGCGTCTGTGTGAGTTTTAATAATTTTGTGTCTTTTATAGCCGTACTAAAAGCAACAATTCACCTCAGATCTTCAAAATAAATAAAAGTGAACAAGAACGTTCAAACTGTCAATTCATTGTTAACAGACAGACAAGTGTATTCTGTGACAACGATTGTTTCAGGAATAGTAACAAGAATTTTTAATAGTGTTAAAATGGTGTAATATTTATGAATGCTGAAATTAGTAGAAAATCACAGCTGAAATTCACATATAACTTTATGGCACTTTTTTCGCCTATAGGGACAGAGAGGGGGGGAGATAGGAAAGGAACATGAGCTGGGATACTAGCTCAGTCTGCCCAAGGCATAACCCTGCTTCATATTGATGCACTGCACATAAGGCATATGAATGTTTTCTCTGTAGAATGTAATTTTTTTTGTATACAAGAAAACGTCTCGGTTACGGATGTAACCCTCGTTCCCTGAGTAGGGAACGGAGACGTTCCGTCGGATGACGACGAATGGGGGTTTCGCTTAGAAAGCCTATCCGCTTCGAGTAATACAAAACGAGCCAATGGCAAAGAAATGCCATGGGTCTGCAGAATTTGCATGGAGCAGCTCCGCCCCACCTCGTGGGTATAAAGGGCGGAAATTCCAGCAAAGCAGTATGTTTCCTCGCTGAGGAGCCAAGACTGAGCTCAGGCGATCCCCGCGGTACAGCGGAAAGTGGCAGGAAGACGGAACGTCTCCGTTCCCTACTCAGGGAACGAGGGTTACATCCGTAACCGAGACGTTCCCTTTCGTTGTCACTCCGAGTTCCGTCGGATGACGACGAATGGGGAAACCAGTCTAATCACGCCACCTTCTCGGCTATCTTCCAGTGCCCTGCGTAATCTGAGATCCCTGTCGTGAGACAGCACGGACGAAGGACTCCTATTAGCACAGGAATACCAAGGTACACTGGGGAGCATATCCCAAGGTTTTTAAGGGAATAGGCAATTACTGCCAACCCAGAAGGGGGGGACTTAGAGAATACACATATGACCCGAGGGATGCATATGGGGAATCACTGGGGTTTCCAGCCACAGGTGGAATATTTCAACCCCAGGGGTGGCAAGGTGGCTTGCCAAGGGAAAGATACATGCTCAAAGAGGCTTACAGTGGAAATACACATGTGGGGGTAGCTCAGAGGAGGTACCATGCACACGGGAGGCACCTAGCCGACGCGCAGGCAAAAGACACTGGCGCCAGCATCAGGAGTGCTGGAGGAACTCAGGGCTTTCGGGGAAGCTCACCTGAGGAGAATATCGCACGTATCCAGTCCGTGGAGTGGAATGGCGAGCAAGCGAAGACACCTAACGGGTCCCATGTTAGCTTGAAAAAGACAGTACATGGGAGGAGACTGGCTCCACTCGGAGATTGTAAAATCTGGCGAATGTGTTAGGTGTCGCCCAGCCTGCAGCTCTGCAGATGTCTGTTAGCGAGGCGCCATGCGCTAGAGCCCAAGAGGACGCCACACTCCGGGTGGAGTGGGCAGTCACACCAAGGGGGCACGGTCGACCTTGCTGTTGGTAAGCCAAAGCAATGGCGTCCACTATCCAGTGAGACAACCTTTGCTTGGAGAGAGCCTTTCCCTTCAGTCTCCCACCATAACAGACAATGAGCTGGTCTGAGGTCCTGAAACACTGCGTTCTGTCTACATAGATGCGGAAAGCACGTACTGGACAGAGCAGTGCCAAGGCTGGGTCTGCCTCCTCCGGGGGCAGCGCTTGCAGGTTCACCACCTGGTCCCGAAAGGGAGTGGTAGGAACCTTGGGCACATATCCAGGCCGGGGTCTCAGGATCACGTGAGAGTAAGCCGGCCCGAACTCCAGGCACGCTTCGTCAACGGAGAATGCGTGCAGGTCCCCTACCCTCTTGATGGAGGCCAATGCAGTCAGAAGCGCTGTCTTCATTGACAGGAAGTTAAGCTCAACCGACTGCAAAGGCTCGAAGGGAGCACTCCGCAGGGCAGTTAGCACCACTGCGAGGTCCCAAGAGGGTACGAGAGGAGAGCGAGGAGGATTCAGTCTCCTCGCTCCTCTCAGGAACCTGACGATCAGGTCGTGCTTCCCTACGGACTTACCTTCTATAAGGTCGTGCTGTGCGGCAATAGCGGCGACATAGACCTTGAGGGTGGAGGGAGACAGCCTTCGCTCCAATCATCTTGAAGAAAGGAAAGCACAACACCAATCGAACATCTCTGCGGGTCTTCTCGGTGAGAAGAACACCAGGTGACGAAGAGGTTCCACTTCAACGCGTAGAGGTGTCTCGTGGACGAAGCTCTAGCGGAAGTGATGGTAGCCACCACCGCTGGTGATAGGGTACTCAAACCTACCTCGTCCCGTCCAGAAGCCACACGTGGAGGTTCCAAAGATCGGGACGAGGGTGCCATAGGGTGCCCCGTCCCTGAGAAAGGAGGTCCTTCCTCAGAGGAATCGGCCAAGGAGGTGCTGTCGCGAGGAGTACAAGTTCGGGGAACCAGGTCCTGGCGGGCCAGTACGGCGCGACCAAAATGACCTGCTCCTCGTCCTCCCTGACCTTGCGCAGGGTCTGCGCTCGAGAAGGCTCACTGGGGGAAACGCATATTTGCGGCCCCGCAGCCAGCTGTGCGCCAGAGCATCCGTGCCGAGCGTGCCCTCGGTCAGGGAATAAAACTGGGCGCAATAGGTCGAGTCGTGAGAGGCAAACAGATCTATCTGTGCGTCCCCGAACTGGTCCCAAATCAGCTGAACCGACTGGGGATGGAGTCGCCATTCTCCAGGGAGGGGCTGAAGCCGTGAGAGCTCGTCGGCTGCACAGTTCAGAGCTCCGGGGATATAAATGGCACGAAGCGACCTCAGATGCTTCTGACTCCATAGGAGGAGGTGGCGGGCGAGTTGCGACATACGGCGGGAGCGCAGACCACCCTGATGGTTGATGTACGCTACAGTCGCGGTATTGTCTGAACGGACTAGTACATGCTGGCCCCTGAGCACGGCTCGGAAGCGGCGCAAGGCGAGCTGTACAGCCAGCAACTCGAGGCAATTGACGTGCCATTAGCGGTGGGGTCCTGTCCAGGAGCCCACGGCAGCACGTCCGTTGCACATGGCGCCCCAGCCCGTGGCAGAGGCATCTGTCGTTACAACAACATGCCGCAAAGCTCGTTCCAGAGGCACTCCGGCCCGTAGAAAACTGAGGTTCGACCACGGGGTGAAGGTCTGACGGCAGGTCAGAGTAACTGGTACTCGGAAGGTGTCGTGATGCCATGCCCACCTCGGGACTCGGTCGCGAAGCCACAGCTGAAGCGGTCTCATATGAAGCAATCCGAGCAGCGTTGCCACGGCTGCAGATGCCATATGCCCCAGGAGCCTCTGAAAAAGTTTCAGTGGAACCGCACTCTTGCCCTCGAACTGTCTCAGGCAAGTCAGCAGTGATTGTGCGCGCTCGCTCGTAAGCTGCGCGGACATGGCGACCGAGTCGATCTCCATACCGAGAAAAGAGATCCTCTGCACGGGGCAAAGTTTGCTCTTCTCCCAGTTGACCCGAAGGCCCAGACGGGCTACATGGCGGAGCACCAAGTCCCTGTGTTCGCAGAGCTGATCTCGAGAGTGAGCTAGAATCAGCCAGTCGTCGATATAGTTCAGGATGCGAACCCCGTGTTCCCGGAGGGGAACAAGGGCTGCCTCGACGACCTTCGTGAAGACGCGAGGAGACAGGGCTAGCCCGAAAGGGAGAACTGCGTACTGATATGCCTGCCCCTCGTAAGCAAACCGAAGAAACAGTCTGTGTCGAGGGAGAATGGAGACATGAAAGTAGTCGTCCTTCAGGTCGATCGCTGCAAACCAATCCTGGTGCCGCACACACTCGAAAACGCGTTTGGCGGTGAGCATCTTGAACGGCAGCCTGTGAAGGGAGCGGTTCAGCACGCGCAGATCCAGGATTCGCCGTAACCCACCAGTTTTCTTGGGGACAATGAAGTACGGGCTGTAGAAGCCGGACCTCATTTCGGCTGGAAGGACAGTCTCGATCCCACCCTTCACCAGCAGGGTAGCAACCTCCGCTCTCATGATAGGGGCATTGCCACCGACCATAGTGGAGCGGACTCCCCTGCGCGGGGAGGAGACCGCGCAAACTGAATCGCGTAGCCGAGCCTGATCGTTCGTGTGACCCAGCATGACAGGTTGGGAAGCTCTAGCCAGGCTCCCAAGAACTGTACCAGCAGGGTCACGCGAACCACAGACTTCCCGTCGGTGGGGCAGTGAGGCGGTATGACTGGCCCGGACGTGGACGGCATAGCGGCCCGGTGTGGGGGCACAGTCATAGACCGCGTCCTGACAGAGGAGACCAGGGAAGGACGAACGTTCCACGGGGGTCTGCTCTGCCAGGGGTCTGGCGACAGAGGAGGATGAGAGCGGCACGGTCCGGGGACGGTGCGCACTGTCATCCGGCTCTGGGACAGAGGAGGACGAGGAGTGCACGGCCCGGGGGCGGCGCACCGTGTCGTCCGAGAACTCTGTGTGCTCAGAAACGGGAGAGTCAGTTCTTTCTGAATAAGGATTCTTCCCCGGCCCTCCACCAGGGAAAGGAGTGGCCCTGCTACCAGCTCCTGGAAAGAACTGAGTCCCATCTCTGAGGAGCCCATCTCAAGAGTGCCGCTTAACCCAGCGTATAGCGGGGGGCGGGGCTGGAGAGGGCTGTGGCGTCCCCCTGCGGCTTCCAGAGCCAGCCCGGGTGAACGGGCGGGGTGGGAGCCGCAGGAGGGTAGCTTCGGCGGTGGGCAGACTGAGGGATCAGCTCGGACGGCGGGGCCGTCGGGGCAGAATAAGCCTCAGTCTGCTCGTGGGCGGTTGAGAACTGTTGGGCAAAGCCCTCAACCGCACCGCCGAAGAGGCCGACCTGGGATATGGGGGTGTCAAGCAGATGGGTCCGCCCGACATCCTGCACATCGGACAGGTTCAGCCACAGAATGGTGTACATCACCTGACCCAGGGAACGTACGGCCACTTTCGTCGCTCGGAGAGCAAGGTCAGTGGCGGCGCGCAGCTCATTGAAGAGCCCTGGGTCAGTCCCGCCCTCGTGCATGTCCGTGAGCATCTGGGTCTGGTAGACCAGCAGAATGGCCATGGCATGCAGTGAGGCGGCTGCCTGTCCTGTATTGCTATAGGAATTCGCCACAAGTGTAGACGAAAAACTACAGGCTTAGGACGGGTGCTTAGGATCGCGCCGAGAGGAAGCACTCTGAGGACACAGTAGCATCGCAACAGAGCGTTCAACCGGGGGACCCCAGTGTACCCATGGGCAGCGGCCCCGTCGAGGGAAGGAAGGGCGAAGGAGATCAACTGGGGATCGCTGGAAGACATGGGGGTCTTCGAGGATTTCGAGATCTCCTGATGCACATCCGGGAAAAAAGGTATTGGAGTGGACGCTGACAGGAGTCAGCGGCCACACCCAAAAACCAATCGCCCGGGAAAGCATGGCCGTCATCTCAGGATCTGACGCGACAAATGCCATATGCACACCCGAAAGTGGCAGCACTGTCAAATCTTCACTTCCTGAAAATTCTAGCCCACCCTGTGATGCTGCGATGGACAACAGATCCGATTCTGGAGCGTCAAGGGAAACCCGCGGGGCATCCGAAAATAGACCCGGGGAATCCCCTGAACACTCGCGGGTTGGGTCACTGAAGAGGGGGGCGTGGTCCACGGACAAACAGTCGGCGGATTTGTTCCACACACACACCCTCAGGTCACCCTGGCCACCAGCCGAAGTAGCACCTCACGTGGAGAGTGTTAGATCGGGGTGTGAATGAGGGGACTCTCTCTCTAACGAGATCATTGAGTCTCGACCGTAATGACGCGATGATCACGTTCCCGCGGGGAGAACGTGAGTCATCCACAAACGCTGCTCTAGCGTGATGAAGCCCAAGCACGCAGAGCAGAGAATGTGCCCATCAAAATCGGAAATGAGTCGACCGCAACCAGAAATGCACGGGCGAGCCATCTTTAAAAAGACGTGCCGCGTGCGAGCTCTTTTGTGAAACGAGGAAGAAACTCCGCGATGTTGAAGCGAGCAGGGAGAAACACACTCATTGGCAGATCACTGCACAGATCAGCAGGCAATGTGAACTCGCTGCAGATCGCCGTCACACCAACACCGGAGAGAGTGGCTCATCTCGTAGAGTGAAGTCAGAAATGGCTGTGGAGTGAAGAGATACTCTTGGCTCCGAAGCGAAAACATACTGCTTTGCTGGAATTTCCGCCCTTTATACCCACGAGGTGGGGCGGAGCTGCTCCATGCAAATTCTGCAGACCCATGGCATTTCTTTGCCATTGGCTCGTTTTGTATTACTCGAAGCGGATAGGCTTTCTAAGCGAAACCCCCATTCGTCGTCATCCGACGGAACTCGGAGTGACAACGAAAGGGAACTGATTTAATGTCAAAACTAAATTAGATCTTATTTTTTTACCAGAAACGTATCTCATTTTTGAACAAATTTACAAAAGCTATGGCCAGTTCCACAACCCATTGTGCATCGATCAGTATAGGAACACCTACAAACAACCAACAGTACAAAAACTTGGTGCCTGAAAATCACTGTCAGCATGAAAAGTTTCAAAAGTTTGTAAAAAAAAAAAAAAAAACTAGTGCAGGCATGGGAAACTTTGGTCCTGCAGAGGTCCGTTCCATCCCTAATCAAACACATCTGCTTGTAATTTTCAAACAATCCTGAAGTTTGGTTAGATTTGTTTTAGGTGTATTTGATTAGATATGGAGCTAAACTGTGCAGGACAGTGGCCCTCCAGGACCAGAGTTCCCCATCCCTGATCTCACCTGGTAGAACTTAGTACTCTTAAGGTGAGCATGCAGTCAATCTGCACAGGATGACCTGCACAATAGATTGGTTTAGCAGTAGAGACATTAACAGAGATGGAAAAGAGGAGGGATTGAAAGTAGAATTTAAAATGAGAAAGTGCCTGCCTATGTTTTTGACTGCTAGTATATTTAAGGACCATTCATTATATACAGTCAACAGCGTAGGCACTTTCTCATTCTAACTTCTACTTTCAATCCCTCCTTCTTTAGCCAGAAGATGGCAGTATAGCAGTGATAAACCTGCATGGTGAATGTAAATTATAATAACAATAATTCTGTCAGGTCCATTAAGTCAAGAACACACAGACAAAAAAATAATTTAAGAATTTTTATTGAATAGATTGCAAACAAGTTGATGTTCCTGAATTAAATTTTTGGCGGTATGGCTCTGTTCAGGGAGTCCTCTGACCTTTCATGAGCACCATGAAATAGCAGAGAGTCAGAGGACAGCAGCATTAGGGAACGCTCACACAGTTTAGGACTGTGAGAGCTAAAATATCCCCCTGTGAACAGAGCAGGCAACATGACATAAGCAAATGCCACGTTATGCATAAGGAGGAGCTGGGGAGGTGGCGGGCAGCGGAAGCGAGCAGCAAGCCAGCAGAAGCGAGCCAGCAGAGCGAGCAGCAAGCATGTATGAGCAAGGTGAATGAGCTTTAAATAGGGCGCCTTGTTTGAGCTTTGGCCATTGAGCAGCGAGGGGAGTTAACCAGCTAATGCAGCTCAGCTGGAGCAGATCAGCTGACGGGACAGTGTTGATAGCAAATAGCATTAGCAGCGTCTTGACTACCTGGCCTGCCAGAACTGACGCTGACGCTCAATTAATTCATTACATTTATATAGCGCTTTTCTCGGCACTCAAAGCGCTTCACATGGAAGGGGGCGCTATACACCAGCAATGTGCAGCATCACCTGGATGATGCGACGGCAGCCATAGTGCGCCAGAACGCCCACCACACACCAGCTTACTGGTGGAGAGGAGACAGGGTGATGAAGCCAATTGGTATATATATATGGGGATGATTATGAGGCCATGATGGACGGAGGCCACTGGGCAAATTTGGCCAGGATGCCGGGGTTACACCCCTTCTCTTTCGAAAGACATCCTTGGATTTTTTGTGACCACAGAGAGTCAGGGCCTCGGTTTAACGTCTCATCCGAAGGACGGTGCTCTTGTGTACGGTGCTAAATACTTTGGTTTTAATAGATTGACTTGTTAGTCACTGGTATTTAGTCATTTAAAAACGGTTAATGGTACTTGGACCCTAATAATTGCTGCTTGCAGCTGTATGCTCTTGCTTGCTGAATGTGTATATCTACAAATCTACAATGACTAATCAGCCCCCTTTTCCTTCTATGACTTAAGTGTGTTTGTATGTTCCAGTGAAGGCAACCTAACAGAAGCAACAGAATATTTAGAGAAGTTTGCTGAGATTTCTCTAAACAGCAAACAGGACCGAAACCTAGAGAAAGCCTGCATGTGCCTCGGAACCATCCTCAACTCTAAAGTAACTTCAACTAATAATTTTGCAATTGCTTAAATATGATGTACAGGGCCTTTGTGCACATTAGGAGTGTTTGTAGTGTGTCGAGATCTTCGTATTCTTATAACAAGTGTGTGTCTGTGTGCTTATTTATGTACATAGAATCAATATGATGAAGCTTGTGTACATTTTGAACGTGCATATGAGATTGCATGTAACCTGGCATCAGTGCCCAGGCTGCAGAAGGCTCAGGTGTGTGCGAGCAGTGCCCGTGCTCTCGGCATGATGCAGACGTATCACATGATCATAGAGAATCCTGGACGCCAGAACATCCAGAAAACCATCAGCTGGAAGGAGAGACGAGAGGATAACTTCAGTGCTGCTACATCATGTGAGTGGACGGTCAACTGAACGGTTCAGCTGAATTATCTGCCATATTGGAGGTTTCTGAATTGCTTTCGTGTGTCAGATAATGCTCAAACTCACACTCTTCTTTTCTTAACAGAGAGCAAGAAATGAAGACGGTGAGCAGTGGACAGACAAGATGGAGGGGAAATGTTTATTTGAAGGCTGAATAAAGAATTATCTGTTTTAAATCTGTCTTTTAAAGAAGTACACTTCCAGTAATTATTACGCAAATATAATTATAATCATAATTATTTCTATTGTTTTTGGGTAAAGTGTACTGACGAATGTACTGACAAGCAAACTAAAATATACTTTAATGTCATTTCTGTTGAAACGTGTGTGTATGTGTCACACTTGCTGTGTATTAATCCAAAAGGAAATTAAAGCAAATAATTTTTATGAACAAGGGAACACAGTAACACACCAGTGTAACAATATCAGCATCAATGCAAGACAAAGGACTGAAGAAACTGAGGGCTTAAATACACAGGGATGGCAATCAACAGAAGAACAGACAGGTGAGGACTAATCAGGAACATAATAACAAACAAGTGGTGGGAAAACTGATTAAAAAGGAAACTAGGTCAAACCAAAACACAGGGACAAGAACTCAAGCAAATCAGAAAATACATGTAATGTACTCTTATTTATATAACACATTTGTAAAGATGAAGTTGCAATGGAGTACATATAAAATGTATTAACTTTAAATGTAATATTAACATAATTTTAATAATATCAATATTATTAAAATTATAATCAAGTACCTACTTTAAATGTGCTTTAGTATGTTAGTCAACGCATCAAAATAAGTCATTTTTAAAGCATGACAAAAGATTATTAAAACATAATGACTTGAAATTTACTTTAAAGTCTAGCATGTGTTTGATGATGATGCATCGGCCAATGTGTTATTTTAGGAAATAAATGGACTGATATCGTTGTTATAGCACAAAATGCTAAATATTAAAAGAGGGCCCAATTTATTTAATTAATATGATATTATCTGCAAGTACAATTTTTTATACTTTTAACATTTTAATTACAAATGCACATTCAAGTGCCGTTTAAAACATGACTTTCTCTTAAAGAACACGAAATGAGATGTTCAGGTATGTACACTCATATTTGTGTATAAAACCTGTGCACAAAAGTTTTCATGCATAAATGATTTTGAACCTACTGAAACCACCCCACAGATGCCTAGTGGCATTTTTTATAAGCCAAAATGTTTAATATCATATTGCTCTTTGCACCGCTGTTAAACTTTTTATCTTTATCTTCTGTCCACTGTGAATGAACTAACTAAACAACCTGCCAATTCATTCTGATAACACTTTGCCTTTTTAATCAGTAGGCGAGTATTAGCAAACATTATAACATTGTACAATGTGTAACACCCAGATGAAATATCATTCAATTTGATTACGGTCTGATCTGAGAAGCGTTATGCAATAATCGTTAATGGCTAAACCCTCTGGTGCTGCTTGCGTGGCTGTCAAAAATGACTGAATTTCTTTTTCAATGAAATGAATGTACTAGATTTTAGTTACATTTTTATTTAATATTTTGCATTTTTAGGGGATTTTGTTGTAACTGCATTCATAGTTATGATCAAATGTTTTATTATTAATCACTTTTTGAGCATATAGATATGAAAATGAAATTTCCAACTTAAATCTTGAATGCTTTGGAGCACAGACTTAAGTTTGGTCTCTTTTCAAAACAACATTTGGCAGATTGCTTTAAAGTGAAAAAAAGTTATAGAAATTTAATTTTATTATTGTGAAAAATGCACAAAATACTATTTGTGTATGAAATATATATTTTCTTAAACCATTTTATTCTAAAACTGTGACAAAATCATTCGCTTCAATTCGCTTCCCATTCGTTTATGCGCACATTTTTGACCTCGACCAGTAAAAGTGTGTTTTTTCACGACCGTTTAACCTTTTCAGATCATGAACCATTTACCTGTTACAACACTAACACACATTTTTGTTTGTATGTTTAGGTGGGTTTTTTTGTTGTTGTTGTTTGGTTACCTGACTTTTTTCACAGTGTATCTACAACAACTAGCTATCAAAAAACCTGATGAAATTGTTTATTTGTTGTATAAAGGTTGTGTGTTATGTCCAGCAGCAGAAAGTCCGTCCCTCTCTCCTCATCACTTCCTCTTTCCCACATCAAGATAAATCTCCAGAGGAGACTGACTGACAGCTCAGCTCATGTCATGCAGCTCTACTGGATTCTCCCGTTGAATTTGGAAGCTCTCTCAGTGAATCATGTCTTTACACTCGCACTGCTTGTGTGTTTGGTGATAGCGGTTAGATTATTGTTAATGAGGAGGAGGGGAATGCAAACTATGGAGTCTTTTCCCGGACCACCTGCACACTGGCTCTTCGGACACGTCAAGGAGGTAAACAACTATGAATGAATGACTATAGTCATCAACTACCCAAAAAATATGCTCTAATGTTTTTCTAAGATATGAAATATTGGGAACACTTTGCAATACTGTTCCGTCATTAATGAATACACAGGAACAAATCAGTATTTCACTCTAGTAACTACTAGGCTATTAACTTATAAGAAACTCTGATTAACGAATTAGTAAGTAGCCTAATAGTGCTTAGTCGAATAACCAGGTAGTTCACTATTAGCTAATCAATAACAACTTTTTTTTTAATACTTGCCTTGACTATTATTAATGTGAATAAAGCATAGGCTATGTGTAATTAATTATAATGTGAAGATCATCGTAACCTATTAGAATAGACTCAAGTTAGTATTAGCAAATTCTTCAGAAGGAATAACTAATGATGAATTGTAAGCTTTTGAGGTTTTTGTAATGTTTTGGATAGTTATTCCTTCTGATGGATTTGGTAAGGCTTGAGTCATAGTGGGTTACCATGATCTTCACTTTAGAATACTGACCCAAATCATTAGTAATTCCTTTATAAGGATGTTACACACTTGAGTCATTACTGTCTAAAACCTTTCAAAAACCTCAAAAGCTTCCAATGACTTGAGTCAATATTAGGGATTTATCATGCTTTTCACTTTAGAATACTGATCCAAATCATTTATAATTCCTTCTTGAGTCATAACTAGTGGGTTACCATGATCTTTAATTTAGAATTAATTATGCATTATTCACATTAATTATGAACCTGCATAGTAGTTCTTAGTAGTCGTCTGGCAGGTATAAAAAAAAAAAGGTTTTTATTGATTATCTAATAGTAAACTACCTCATTCAACTGAGTGCTATTACTAATTCGTTAATCAGAGTTTCTTGTTAGTTAATAGTAGTTACTAGAATATTAATAGTGTGTTACTCATTTGTTCCTGTGAAGTTATTCATATTCATTAAAGACGGAACAGTATTCTAAAGTGTTACTGAAAACTTTATTTCTGATCGTCCTCTGAGCGTTCAAAAAATGTCCAGTTTATTAATAGTTTTAAAAACAGCTTTTTCTTGGTTATACGAACGTTAAGGGAACGTTACAATTTCATCATTTTGCAAACATTACGAGAACGTTCCTATTGAATGAAAAAGTTAAACAATTGTCCAATTCAAACAGTTGCTGACGTGTTGAGAAAATGCTTAAAGACCAGATAACTTTAAACAAACATTCTGTTAATGTTACTAATGTTTGCTCATAACTTTGAGAGAATCTTGCTAGAACATTATCTGGGTATAAGCTGAGCTTGAAGTCCAGTCGTGCTTTTTTACGTGAAGTGATTTTTATGTTGGTTTTAAATACCTGTTGAATACATTTTGTGAGTTTTTTCCTCCTAAAAATTCAAATATCATCATAGTATCACTATATTTTAATATCCATTGGATATCTCACTGATGTACATGACATAAACGTGAAGCTGGTGCAAGTTTTCACATGTTTTTTTTGTTTGTTGCAAATTCATGAATATTACAAAATGTATCCTCTGTATTTGACCTCTTCATCTTGCGAGGACATTAACCTCATGCCCGAGCCATTGTCTATTCACTGCAACTAAACAATTACATTGTTATATTGTAAGGCAAAAAAACAGAAGAGCCTTGCATTGCACTCACATTCTTCAGCAGGAATTGGAAGAATTCACGTGAGATTAATAAATTTAGAGGGTAATGTTGATAACAGTTGTGTGATGAACTCTTTTTTATAGTTTCAGCAGGATGGACATGATTTGGAAAAGATTATGAGGTGGTGTAAACAGTATCCGTTTGCTTTTCCACTGTGGTTTGGCCCGTCACTGTCCATTTTGAATATCCACCACCCATCATATGTGAAGACCATTCTCACCACAACAGGTGCTGATCTTTGGTTGACTGTTTGAATGATAAAGTACATTTCAGATTTAATTAATAACCAAAACAAGCATTTTTAAAATGACTTTATTTTGCTTTTTTGACAGAACCCAAAGATGACTATGCATATAAGTTTTTCATCCCTTGGTTAGGTAAGATTACACAAAAGATCACACTGTATATATATATTTACATAAAAGACCATTGTTCAATAGTTTATTATTGGATGCTTCTTCAATTATGTGCACCTTTTGGATTTTACTAGTTTACTTTACTGACTAACCACGTCCAACAGTCTTTATACATTCTGTTTTTGTCCGTTTTTCTGTCGTAAACAAATGAAGTTTTCACCATCTCAAGTCGCCATTCATTCTGTGGCAGACGTGACATTTTATAATATAAGTGAAAATAGTATTTTCTTTGCACTAAGTGTAAATAGTTGTGAGATGCGTTTTATGCTTAGTGCATATAGTGTCAGATAGGATTACTATTTGCTCATTAGTGTATTGTAGTATATTATATAACAGCAGTAATAACAACATATTCAGTGAATATGATTATATTTATTCAAATCAATCATAAACAGACGTATTGGGACATTACTGTCCCTAAAGCTACCCCTAACCCTACCCGTTAAACACTTTAATCCCACTATTAAATACCCATTTGGCTCTTTATCTTTATCAAATAAACACCTTTTGGTGCTGATATGCGATGGGAAAAGCCAAGGGAGAAGAAAGAGTTCGGAAAAAGGCAGATTCAAACTCGGGTCGATCGAGTCAAAAGACACTGTTTTAGATTTAGAATAAAATTGCAGTCTCATTAAAAATGTATTTTTGTATTTTAACCATTTTATGTAATTTACACAATTAAATAATATGTTCGTGCTTATTGTCAAATGTGACTAAATGAAATTTAAAAACTACATTTTTCATATCAAGCACTTGACTCACAATGTTGTCCCCTTGGCTAACAAATAAACAAACTTTATTAGGAAAAATTTTTACTTGTGGCAAACATTCGGCGACATCTGTAGGACAGTTGTAATTCGACTAAAAAACGGATTATTTTTCACATTTTGTCTCTGGAACAAAACAATGAAATCTATACATAAACAGCATTTGAAAAGTAGTGTAAAAACAGTTTTAATAAGAGTCTAGTCTACCCATGGGACGTAAAAGTGTGTGTAGTTAAAGAAGCACCCTGTTATCACGTAACTCTTCACTGTCTCCTCAGGCGATGGCTTGCTTGTGTCTGCTGGCCAGAAATGGTTTCGGCACAGACGACTCCTCACTCCTGGTTTCCATTATGATGTTTTGAAGCCTTATGTGAAACTTATTTCTGATTCAACTGAAGTCATGCTTGTACGTTTAAGGCACTTGTTGAGTGTGTCTTTTTCTATGTTAAAACACTTTGGGTCAGATTTACTTACAGCTCCAGCATAAACCCTCTTTTGCTGTTAAAAAACTACTTTTAGGATTTACTAAAGACACGCAGTGAAAATGAGCACTGAAAAGGTCATTTTTGCTGCTGATATGCATTTGTAGGAGTTTCCTTTTCAGACTCAAGATTTATAGGAGTAATTAAATAATCACGCAAGGTGATTTACTAAGGTTTTTCCCAGCTAACAGCGAATGTTCTCAGAACTTTGGCTAACGTTCTGGCAAGGTTCTCTTAAACTTAAGAATAAACGTTCTTCAAGTGATGTTACTTGAATGTGTGTTTAAAGTTCACTAGTTGATCTTTTTACTTCATGAGCTCATGGTTTCTGCCTTAAGTTAATACATTGTTGGATAATTGCGTGATTTGTATATGTACATTTCTGAAATGCATAACTTGGACAGTCACCTCTGATAACATTTCACTCCAAATTGTAATGTGGACACATGCATTTTCTGTAAAGCTTATTTGAAATGATACGTATTGTGAAAAGCACAATAAAATCAGTGATTTGAATTAATAATGTTCTCACAACAATAGTACAAAACCTTATTTATACATAGTTCGTGGAACATGTTGTCCTTCAACGTTTTAGTTGGATGTTCATCTAACGTATTTTTAAATGTTACTACTTGTTCAGAAAACATTCAAAAGTAGCATTGCCACAATGTTGGACATTTTAAACATTCAGAGAACATTCAGAAATAACGTTTTCATAACTTGATGGTTCTTGGAACATATTGTTGTTAGCTTGGTTGAGAAACCTGTTTGAAAACAGTCATTAGTTTTGTAATTCCTTATTGTTTTGTGATACTAGTGACAATATGATACACTTTAAATGAATTTCTGTTTTTTAGGATAAGTGGGAAGGTTATGCCAAATCAGAAAAGTCATTTGAACTGTTTAAGCATGTAAGTCTCATGACCCTGGACAGCATCATGAAGTGTGCGTTCAGCTGTAACAGCAACTGTCAGACAGACAGGTGAGTAAATGCTCTTTTACCTCGTCCGTGTGTACGTATCCATATCCATTACGTATCCTAAAATCTCCCTGCTCTCATTGCAGTGGAACCAACCCGTACACCCAGGCAGTGTTTGACCTCTGCCACCTGGTGAACCTCAGGTTCAGAGTTTTTCCGTACCACAACAAGGCCATATTTCATCTCAGTCCACATGGATACAAATTCAGGAAGGCAGCTGGCATAGCACACAATCATACAGGTGTTGTTTCTTTGACAAGCCACAGTCGTGTCCATTATGAGCAGGCCCACAGGAACCCCACAGCATATGCAATGAAATATTTACATTTTAATCCGAAAACAATTAGATTAACTGTGTTCCTCTGAATTTCATGAGGCTCTGGAAATGTTATAATATGGATTTGTATTACGGTTACGGATTTTCAGGAACGAACCCAATCGCAGACAGTTTGCTGACGCACAAGGTTTATTGATAACAAAAGGGAAAACAAAAAAACTGATTTGTGACCTTTAATGGAACTAAAGGTGTGAGAATAAACACGAAACGCACGTGATCGTTGTCATGCGGTGAATCCGGACAATCGTGGAACAGATGTGTCGTCATCAGAGCTTGTCATCAGCTGCTCTTGAGAAGCTGCGCTGGCTGAGTCCTCCGGCTACTCTCGAATCGCTCTCGCGTCGCGGTACTTTGATGGCATAGGTCACAGTCATGTGGCGTCGGCGCTGCATCAAGTCGGACAAAATTTCTAACCGGCATGCACTGCTTCAAGTCAGCCGCCGATCGGTCTGCGCAGAGCTGCATGAAGTCGAACACACCTAACACAAGCACACAGCCCAAACACAAGGCCATGTGCCTGCACACAAAACATGGGTCTGTCATGATCCTCCCTCAAGACCAGAGAAAGAAAATGACAAGAGGGCAGAATCATGACAATTACTGTCTAAAAAAAGAAAGAAAAGAAAAAAAAATGCATTTTCTTTCTCACTGACCCAAATGGACTATAGGGGGCTCACCATTTAGTGCTACACCCTTCCTTCAAGACTCTTGCTTGTGGATTTGAGCTGTCTTGAAAGACTAATGATAGACTGGGAAACCAGTTCAGGAAACCTGTTTGAAACAAATCCATTTCTCAGAATTGTACAGATTTTGTGAAAGATTATATCTGGGCCTGCTCATGGGCTAAATATACTGTATATAGCTATATATCTTAGTAAAACCAAAATATACACTACAAGCCCCGATATACTCACAGCGAAGTTCTCGTTTTTCGTTCTTCGCTTTGGGGTAAAAAGAAGTTTGAACTTCACCTGTTTGATCGTTGATTTTGTATATTAAGTATATCGGGGCCTTACCGGTCAAACAAATGCTGTTTTTTTTTTTTTTTTTTTTTTAAGAAATTAATACTTTTAAGCTGCAAGGATGCATTACATTGATCAAAAGTGACAGAAAAGACATTTATAATGTTATAAAAAATTCTATTTCAAATAAATGCTGTTCTTTCTGTTTGAAAAAAGTACCACAGTTTCCACATTTATATAAAGCAGCACAACTGTTTTTAACATTGATACTAATCAGAAATGTTTCTTAAGCAGCAAATCCCCATATTAGAATGATTTCTGAAGGATTATGTGACACTAAAAGCTGGAGTAATGATGCTGAAAATGCAAATATATTCAAATTAAAACAGTTATTTTAAATTGTAAAAATATTTCACAATATTACTGTATTTTTGATCAAATAAATGCAGCCTTAAACTTTTGAAAGGAAGTGTAGGACTTTAACAAGCAAAACTCTAATGTCTTTTCAATTTCTTAATTTTTTTTTTAGCGGAAGTTATCAGAAAGAGGAAGGAAGTCCTGAAGATTGAGAAGGAACAGGGCGTTGTTAAAAACAAACGATATTTGGACTTTTTGGATATTCTTCTGTCTGCCCGAGTATGATATTCCCAAACACTTACACAACTCTTATATTCTGACTTAATGAAAATCCTTCATAGCTGATATGTTGTTACCTATTGCATAGCACCGTTGTATTATTATTAATGTCACAGATTGTGATTTTGTGTATCCGTCTCAGGACGAGTATCAGCAGGGTTTGTCAGATGAGGATATCAGGGCTGAAGTGGACACATTCATGTTTGAAGGCCATGACACTACAGCCAGTGGAATATCTTGGATCTTCTACAATCTGGCATGTAACCCTGAGCACCAGGAGAAATGCAGGGAGGAGATCTTACTAGCTCTGGATGGAAAAGACACGCTGGAGTGGTACTGTCATACTGCCATCACTCGACTCATGTCACGTTGTGTTGGACAGTTGAGTCAAGTGTAGGAAGTGTAGGATCCTGGGGTGCGTTTCACACACTGTTCAACGCCGTAACTCGCTGCTTCACTACCGCAGTACAATGCATCGTTGAAGAAATCAACTAGCTAGTCACGACTGTTTTCCGAAACCATATTGTCGCAAAGTCAAGTCAAGTCATCTTCATTTATATAGCGCTTTTAACAATGGATTGTTCCAAAGCAGCTTTACAGAGATAAACATATAATTTAAGGTAACAGAGATTGTTTTGGCTTTATAGCGGTTCTTGAATAATGTTATTTCCAGCTAAAGTTAGTTTTGATTGATTCACCTCCATTGAAATGATCATTTGTTATTAAATTAGGGGCCACTAAGACGACGCCGTTCTCTCTAAACAGACTTTAAACACGAACCTGTGATTGACACTGACGGCGTTCACATGCGCATTAAGAATTGATTCTATAGTTATGTACTTTTGAAAATATGTGCGCAGGTTTGCAATTCCATACAACCCAGCCTAAACAAACTACTTTTCTTGCCTATAAATTTTGAGACAGAATTTTGTTTTATTTTATCACTTCGGGGTACGCGAGCCGGATTTTCAACAACGCTTCATCTGTAGAGTGGGAAAGGGATCCTCCATGGGGAGAGGATAGTTGATACTTCAGCACTGCATTGTCATCGGGTCCAGGCAAAGCTCCGATGGAAAGTGGTCGTTCAACCACGTTGGTTTATGACGTCACGCACATGATGGAGTAATAACTTCTTTTAATGAAACTGTTTGAGATCGAATTAATGCTAGATGTGTTTATATAATTTACAGACATGGCATCTGAGGAATATTTCTCATATTTCTCTGTTATTTCGCTTTATTTCCAGATTCAATAATAGGCTCGTTCTTACATAGTAGAGCACGTTCGCACATGCGCACTCTTCATAAACGGTGCTTTAAATCTCTTGACAAACTCAAAGACGTAAATGACATCTCTATGTATTCTAATAAAAGACACAGGTTGTACTGAATGTCAGCTTACTTACCGGTATTTTGCTCAAGATAAGGATTTATTAAGTCCACATGTCATGCAATCTAGAAACTCAGCTTCTAACCGCAGGAGATCTGTCGCTCCAAACACACAACTCTGCTATGCTGTTTGCGAATGTTCGTTGGAACGATGGTTTCGGGAAACATCGACAACAACTTGCGACTGTAGTTGGCTAATGATGCTTTCGGGAAACATCGACAACAACTTGCGACTGTAGTTGGCTAATGATGCTTTCGGGAAACGCACCCCTGGTTTGTTAATAGTGGTATGGTTGGAAATGTAGGTCTGTGACATTAACAAAAAGGGCTGCTCCATTTTGGCAAAATCTGGACTTTTGCAAGAAAACTGATTTGTTGTCTACAACATCGAGTAACATCTGTGAATGTTATCTCATAAACATTAGTTAATAGGCAACCAGTAGTGGGAACGCTCACAAGCAACCTAACTGCCAGCCGAGCAGCTACAGATATTTCACAATTCCCATTCCCAATACTAATTTCTATATCACAGCAGAAACTAATACTAGGCCAACTAAAAAAGTCCTCCGTTATTGAAGACAAATGAAAAGTCAGTCATAACAATAAAAACCAAAGGAGAAAATTACACGCAATATGACAAACACAATAGAAAAAAGATACAAATGAAATAAACAATGCTTTAAGTTTTTCATGTAAGTCTATCTAATGGTATAGTGTTCAGCTACCCTGCAACAAAATTACATAAAGTAATGAAATGTAAAAAATAAAACACAAATCTTCACTGAATGGCCGTTGTATCTTGATTATTATGTTTTCATAATTATTGGAAGTTAAAACAAAAAATTCACTCAATTAAACAGTCATGGGGCCCTGTTTTAATGATCTAAGCGCATGGTCTGCAGCGCACAGCGCAAGTGCACTGAGAGTGTGTCCGAATCCACTTTTGCTAGTTTAACGACGGGGAAAATGGTCGGCGCTCCCGGTGCATGGTCTAAAAAGGTTGTCCCTATTCTCTTAATGAGTAATGGGAGTGTTTTGGGCGTAACGTGAAATAA
Organism: Tiaroga cobitis; assembly: GCA_030578255.1. Lineage (NCBI taxonomy): Eukaryota > Metazoa > Chordata > Actinopteri > Cypriniformes > Leuciscidae > Tiaroga > Tiaroga cobitis. The sequence goes on from CM060606.1 coordinate 8,661,420, forward strand.
ACCAATCAGAGTCTCATCTCCCATTCCCTTTAAAAGCCAGTTGCGCTCGCGCCATGACGGATTCGCTATTCACATGGAGGAATTTGCAAGCGGAAAGACTGAATGCTTCTCCAGAGAGGAAACGGATCTGCTCGTGCGCGAGGTTAAAGCTGACCATCTACGGGACAAGCCGGATCCCACCATATCTTTATGTACACAATATTAATCTTTTACATTGTAATCCTTTTATTTTTCATTTTTAAAAATGTTTGTGTGCTGCTGCTCATCCCTGTGTGTGTAATAAGCAAAGTGTACGCGCACATTACTAACGCGCTCTTTAAATAACCCTAAAAAAAATGCGCCATTGACTTTAGACCAGGTTTCAGTTGGTCAATGGCTCAGTCTACTTCAGTTCCTCAAAATAGCAACTCGCCAACAATGCGCCTGAACACACCTCGTTTTCAGACCAGCAGGCGATTTCCGCATAAATAGGCGCAAATGCATCTGCCATTTAAACAACGTGGCACAGGACGTGAAAATGAAAACTGCGTCGGGCTGAAACTAGCAAAACACACTTGCGTCGTGTTTGGCGCTGCATTGCGACGGGTGTATGATAGGGCCCCTAGTAACAAATATGTCAAGGACCCAGACAGCAACATAGTGTCCCAGATGTGGGCCGGATCGGGGCCGACACTATGTTGCTGTCTGGGGAATTTTTCTGGTATTTTTGTCTTTTTAATCTAAAAAAATTACAGTACAAATACGATATTAGCAGCTTTGGCTCAGCTATGCTATTTTCATTGCAAATCAACTCAATGCATTTCCTCACTACGACTTACTTTCATTGGAAATGCCTTATACACCATCTGTTTCTCTGAGACTGCGTCTCTCTCTCCTTCTGTTTCAGGGAAGACCTCAATAAAATTCCTTATACCACAATGTGTATTAAAGAATCTCTGCGGCTTTGCCCTCCTGTGCCGGGAATATCACGAAAGTTGACTAAACCCATGACTTTCTTTGATGGACGGACTGTACCTGAAGGTAATCCTGTGATCACCCAGTAACTGTCAAACTCCATGGATACCATAAAAGTATCTTCATAGTAGTCCATATGACTTGTGTGCCAGGTTCCAAGTTTTTTAAAGCCATAACAGCTCTCCTAGTGTGTTCATAATTCAAATGTCATTCACCTCCACAGATCTAAACCTGGTACGTTCACAATGCACACGAAAGGCAATGTCTTTAGCACCTCTCATTCTTTCTGGCAGTGTGCAAGTACTGTGATTTTTAATGAATAATGGCCAATGTTTCAGTCTGTTCCTCACACAATGGCTATCAGAAGACTAAAGAAGGCAAGTGCACAAGTCATATACTACTTTTATAGTACTTTTATGGCATTTTATGGTACTTTTTTGTCCTTTAAAGCTTGCCAGTCACTTGGTCACCACCCAGTTTTATTGCAAGAAGATATTTGGTTTTACTTAAGATTAGGTGTCTTTTAAGTATGTACTTGTGTCCATAAAAAGAGTTTGGTACATTACTTCTTGTATTGCAAATTTTTTTTGCTGCTATTGAGGTGGTATAGGTATATTTAAGGGTGAGATAAGGTGTCAGGGAAGGGTCAAAGGTTACACTTTATTTTAAAGTGTCATTGTTACAATGTATTTAAAGGTGCAGTGTGTGATTTTAGCGGCATCTAGCGGTTCGGTTGCGAGTTGCACTAATGGCTCAGCCCACTGCTCACCCTTCCCTTTCGAAGAAGCTACGGTGGCTCAAACGGGACAAACGTCGTCGTCTGAGACAGCAGAGAATAGCCAGAGTAAGCCAAGAGTGTGTAACATTGTCACTGTTTCTGTGCCACAGTCCATTATAAACCACATCATGGATAACAATTACAAAGCCATAGTCAGGTGAGGATCAAGGGTCTATAATATAATAATAGTAATCAGCTGATTGTCTCACAAACGTAACCAGCACATTTCTCCCCACATAGCAAACCCATAATGCAGCGAGGGAGAAGAACCACATGAAACTATGCAACTATATATTTTTTCTAACAGGGTAGTAAAAGTTTAGCTGGCTAATATGAGCTGTTACTGTGGCTGAGCTGGTTAAAGCGTAAAGCCTTGTTTATACTCGACGCGTCCGCATGAGCTCAAAGGTGCGCGCGGCAAAAATGCCATGATTGTAACAGCGCGCGCGCCTCCGCATCCCCTAGACACCATTTACTACACACAATAGGCTTTCTTTCTCTGATTTTGAAAACTCTTCATGATCGACTTGTCGACCGCGATCGACGGGTTGGTGATTCCTGTAACGTTACTGTTTTACGGTCAATGACAAGAGTACTAATCAGCTGTCTCACGAACGTAACCAGCACATGTATCCACACATAGCAAAGCCATAACACAGCGAGGGAGCAGAACTAAGTTACATGAAACAATCCAACTACATATTTTACACCACTGACAAGGGAAAAGTCACTACTCACGGTGTCTATGGCTTCTAGCTTTCTGCGGCTTCTCTTTCAAGGTAGTGACGAAACGCGCTCTGTAGCGCTGTGTGTTCGCGTTCGGCTACGGTAGAAACATGACGTCACGATATGTCGACCTTCACAGAAGGGGGAGCCCGCGGTTATGTAGATATAAATGTCTCATTCTAAGGTAATAAAAACATTACGGTTTATTAAGTAAGTTCTTTATAGACCACTGAAAACATAGTTATGGATGTCATATTGCATTTCTGTTAATAGATACTCAAAATGATTACACATTGCACCTTCAAGTACTGAGTAATATTAAACAACTGCATGTACTTACTATAGGGTTAGGGTAGGATTAGGATTTGGTTTAGGATTAGTTGCATGTAATTATGCATAATTAAGTTTATTACTATGGTAAGTACATGTAACATATTTAACAAGGACACTGTAAAATAAAGTGTTACCGACTTGGCCTGTTTTGGCCACCAGTAGGAATGAAGTTGGAAAAATTGCCTACTGCTTTAAGCCTAGTTCACTTGTACACAGACACAATGACCTCTAACTCAGAGAACATCTGTTCAAACATTAATCTAGCTGCTTGTTGTTCAGTTACTTGGTATATGCAGCATGACACTGAACGTTATCAGCTCATCACAAAACTGGCTAAATACATAACGGCATGCCTTAAAACACTGTTTTACTCTTCCATAGGTTGTACCATTGGAGTTAGCATTTATGGGATCCACTTGAATGCCACAGTGTGGGAGAATCCATATGTATGAGTGCTTTCTTTACATCTGAAATATGCAATGCATCGCTCACTACAAAACATAACATATTGAGTGAAAAATTAAATGGGGTCCAAATGCTTGAGACGGATTGTGAAGTGCTCTATTTGCATGTTTACTTCTAAATACATTTTTCAATGCAAGTGATTTTACCAGCATAATCTGATTTGTTGAGTGTGCCTGTCTTTTGCTTTAAAGTCCCCCTGTGGTGAAAATCAAGTTTTTAATGTTGTTTAGACATATGGTTTGTCTTAAAGCATATTAAAAACAACACATGTGTAAATTCATAAGTCGACAGCATTGCTGAGTATTTTCTCCTTAAAATTGCAGTGAACCAAAGACAGTCTCAAAAACACGGTTTGAAATCGCTGGTGTTTCTGACGTCACAAACTGCCTTGTAACCAATCAGGGGTGCGTTTCCCAAACAACGACGTAACTCAATGCTTTACTACTATAGTACGATGCATCGTTGAAGAAATCAACTAGCTAGTCACGACTGTTTCCCGAAACCATATTGTCGCAAAGTGGTCGTTCAACCACATTGGTTTATGACGTCACGCACGTGTGGAGTAATAACTTATTTTAATTAAACTGTTAGTTTGAGATCGAATTAATGCTAGATGTTTTGATATAATTTACAGACATGGCATCTGAGGAATATTTCAAATTTTTCTCAGTTATTTCACTATATTTCCATATTCAATAATAGGCTCGTTCTCACAGAGCACGTTCGCACATGCACAGTCTTCAAAAACGGTGCTTTAAATCTCTTGACAAACTCAAAGACGTAAATGACATTTGTATGTATTCTAAATAAAATACACAGGTTGTACTGAATGTCAGCTTGCTTATTTTGCTCAAGATAAGGATTTATTAGGTCCACGTCATGCAATCTAGAAACTCTGCTTCTAACCACAGGATCTATTAAGCATCTGCGATGCTGTTTGCGAATGTTCGTTGGAACGATGTTTTTGGGAAACATCGACTCGTTGAACTGCTGATAACGACGGAACTTGCGACCGTAGTTGGCTAATGATGCTTTCGGGAAACACACCCCAGATCAACATGTGATCATCAACGAGTGGATCTCTGAGCTGCTGTGAGTGAGTGGAGGCGGGGATCATTTGCATATTGATAGAACCACGTATACTAAATGAGGCATTCAAGCTACTTTAAGGGTACTTTTGCACGACAAACAATATGCTTAAAACTGAGTTTTTCCACGTACAGACGACACCATTGTCAAAACGATCCTCATTCACACGGATCCGCGAAAACAAATAAAAGATGACTATGAAACACTATAGACTGAACACCGTAATACGCATGTGCATGACGTCATCGTCTTCAGAGATGCACGTTTTTGTTGCTTACACGGAGACCGTTTTCAAAAACTTGCACTTTGAAACCCTTTTTCAAAACTTTGCGTTTTCGGGCACCCAAAACTGTTGTCGCGTAAACGAACGGTCAAAACGCATAAAAACGTTTACGGTTTTAGTTGAAAACAGTGTCGTGTAAACAGCCCCTAAGGCCTGAAGACATTTTTTCAAGGAAAAAACGTTTAAATATGTAATTTTGGTGATCAAAGATGGGTTTTAAGGGATACAATTATTAACTCCAGGGGGACTTTAATGAAAGCAGCACTGGAGCTACATGAACAAAACCTGAAGATCATGTTCTCCAGCATGATTTAAGATGCATCTTGTGTACAAAGAGTCACATGATCAATGACAGGCTTTTTAGATTTACATCACAGATTTTGCTCTCATACTATCGGACCCCGCTTTTTAATATAATCAAAATACCCACAATCAGAACACAACCACATTTTAACCTTAATCATTTTATGTTTGTAATATTTACTTCATCAAAAGAAAATATAAAAATAAGAGAACACAACAAGTACATGTCATGTGTTTTTAAAGTCTGTATATATAACAGAATTCTGAATTCTGTACATGTATTTAAAATGTTATGTTGTCCACAGGTATTTGATCCATTGAGATTTCTGCCGGAGAACACTGCTAAGCGGTCACCTCATGCTTTTGTGCCCTTCTCTGCTGGACCCAGGTTTGTAAGACAGCGAGTGTTGAAGAGACATGAGCGGTTTAGCAAGTGGGTCATTCACTCACATTTCACCCGCACAGAATAGAGCTGGAGTTTGGTTCTCTGACCCCATTTCAACCCGCATGAGAACAAATAGCAATGAGATTATGTTCAGTGACTGTTCATAGTAACAAACAAAAACATAAAATTACCAATACTATTTCAAGATTTCTGAACTCATATAGTAGAGCTGCACAATTCTGGATAAATTGATTTATTTGTTTAAAATAGAGATCAAGATTCTCAATAGAAAACTAAACAAAATAACATGGAATTTACCAGAGGATCAGACAAAATGTGAAATGCTATTTAAAAAATATTTCATTAATTTGATTTTTTTTTACTTTTTAATCGGTTTGACTGAATGCTTCAATTATTTGCGCATAAAGACTTCAGTTGTTTCATTACTGGATGAATCGGCACTTTTGAACAAATCCCGAATGAATAGTTTTAACAGTCATTTGTCGCCAGCTTCTGGTGTAATGATGTAATCAAAACAATCTTTATTGGAAGCATCAAGTTCGCCACCGACCATAGACATCAGTGCATATATCCAAACTTTAAAGTTTAATCCCACTTCTTCTGTGATCATATGAATTATTGTAACAGAAATATTAATAATGTGTGGATGAAAATACTGCTGGTGAAGCTGTTTCATACCGATACATGGCAACTGCTCAGACGCATGCAGATTTAAATGTTCGCTGTGATCGTAGACACAGCCGTTTCGTTGTCATTTAGAAATAAGATCACGTGGGTGTTTGAATCGAGATCACGATCTTTTAACAAGTAATTGTGCAGCTCTATGATATAGTAGACGAACAAACTTAAATTTAAGTCATTATTCACTAAACAAAACATCGCTCTGCTGCAGGCTTTAAATGTCATTTTCCATTCTGCATATTTAAACACTTGCAAAAAGCAATAGCGTTTTACAATCAGTGTTGTCCTGTGAAAAAGCAACCTGTCTTAGCACACAGTTTTAGAATCTGAGCGCAGATGCAATTGGAAGTTGGCAAGATTATCAGTGAATAAAAGTGTCTGCTATGTTCCCTACTGAAAACTTATCATATTGGAATGGGAATGTAGCGCACAGCTCATGTGGACTACATGTGTGAGTTTGTGTCCTAACAGCTTGACACACATCACTATAAACCGCTGTTGTTTGGAAAAAGATTTACATAAAGAACTGAACTTTCCTTCAACTGACCTCAGTTCAACCCTGATGAGAGCAGAGAGCAAACAACAAGGCAACTGATAATGCGGGTCAAATTGTAGGCCTACTGAATGTGCACTTAAAGAGAGTAAACATTCATGACTAAATACATGACATACACGATTTACAAATGACATGTATGTCTTTAAGAAATGAAGTATATTTTTAGTCTACAATCAATTCTTTTCAGAGCATTTATTTCAAATACAAAAGTAGTAATTATGAAATTACATATAGGACCTTTAGTATTAAAGTGGGTCAAAAAGCACTATACGGTTCAGCTGAGTTATTATACATTTTCATTTAATTGCAAGTAACGTGCAATTAAGGGCCAGTTTTACTAAACAGAGAACGCAATCCCATAAAAGTGCAGATGGGAGAGGATCTACTGACAGCGCACAAATGATCTGCAATAAATAATGGAGCAAATACCTGTAAATTGACTTCCTCAAACCTCAGTAAATCACGTTGCAGGATTTATTTAAATACTCTTCACCCGTTAATTTTGCGTTTGAAAGGGAAACTCCTAAAAATGCATATGCCGTAAGGTCCAGGTTACCCCCTTAAAAAGTAACTAATTGCGTTAGTTGTTATGGAAAGTAATGCGTTATGCTACTTTTGCATTACTTTTTCTCACCTGGGCTGGGCTTGCTTGTTTGTTTTTTAGTAACACACACACAAAAAAACAAAAGTTCTATTTTTGGCAAATATAAAGGCCCTTTCACACCAAATTTGAAATGAATAAAGCCTCAGGCTGAAGGACATGCAAATTCACATCTGTACAGTAGAGGGCGCCGCTCAAACAAACCTTTAAACAAATGCAGCAGAAAAAAGTTCAACACTTATGGCGCTTTTCCACTACACAGTACCAGCTCGCCTCGGCTCGGCTCGACTCGACTCGACTCGCCTTTGTTTGCTTTTCCACTGTGTAAAAGTTGTACCTGTACCTGCTTTCGGGTACTTTTTTTCGTACCACCTCCGGCGAGGTTCTAAGCGAGCTAAGGCGATACTAAAATGTGACGTGAAAACAATGCCGACTGCTGATTGGTCACAGAGAATCTGCGTCATCATTGCACGCGCCAGATGGAGTATCCAGAATAAATAACCCCGCCATTTTTAAATAGTTTGGCCAGAGTTACTAAACTTACTACTATTATTATGGCAACTCGGAAGAATACGCCGTGGTCAAACGAGGAGGTGCAGACATTCCTTTGTTTGGTTGCCGAAGAGAGGATCCAGCGAGAGCTTGATGGGGCAACGAGGAACGAAAGGCGTCGCTATGACGACCGGGTACTATTTGTGGCGGTACTTTCTGCAATGGAAAACGGAGCGAAAAGCGAGCCGAGTCGAGGCGAGCCAAGGCGAGTCGAGTCGAGCTGGTACTGGTAATGGAAAAGCGCCATTAGGCTGCGTTCCCATAGATATCCATAATAAAGGCCAGTGGTGGAAAGAGTACTGAAAAAGCATACTCAAGTAAAAGTATTGTTACTTGTCAAAAAATGTAGTGAGAGTAGAGTAAAAGTACCGGTCCTAAAAACTACTCAAAGTAGGAGTAAAAAGTAGCCCTTTTAAAAGTACTCAAGAGTAGTGAGTATTATGCTATGAATGTTAGTCCACCTTATACCCTGCAAATTGAAAATGTAGCTTACTCTTTTATCACAGATTCATAGAAAAAAAGAAACAGTATTTCAATATTTCTCCAACAGTTTTATTTTTGACTGCTAGCACTAAAAATACAGCGTTTCCCCTACCATTGTTTTGGACGACCCCCGCCCCCCTAAAATGCTGACAAAATCCAGTCATAAAAAAGGAATTTATAACTCGGAATTTCACGGAATTTGTATATTTTTTGAGGAATAAATAGAAAGAAGTTCAGTACACTTGAAATCAAATCGCGATATAGTGTGAATATTAAACCACAAAGACCATTTAAATACGAATCCTGCATGTTCTGTGTGAATGAATGGTGCAGCCGACGCGCAGTTTCATTTAACACACACACACACACACACACACTGAAGCACGTGTGAAGTGTGACGCTTGCGCTGTTTTTTTGCCTATATGAAGACACAAATGCATGAACTTCCTCCAGGCTCAAGATCCACTCCGAAAGTCACTTCGTGAACAAAATAAATTGGCGCCAGGTGTCTCGAAGTCTGTTGATGCTGGTTTGATGCAAAGTTTTCCGCGCGCGATTTGATTTGACGGGAATCACGCATGGAGTCACATGATGACTTATTATAAAAATAAATATTAATATAAATGTAGCGACGGCAGGTTCAGGGAAAATAGCACAGTAAATGTACCGATACAGCACTTAAAATGTACTCAAGTAAAAGTAAAAGTACACTGTTTTTAAACTACTTAAAAAAGTACAATTCCTAAAAAAAACTACTCAACTACAGTAACGAGAGTATTTGTAATTCGTTACTTTACACCACTGATAAAGGCTAGATGTCTCGTCCGCGCTGCTGGCCAATGGAGGTCGACGTCCGCACCTGGCGGCCATCTTGCCACAGGCAGCTCGTTCACTCGTAACATTGTGTTTTAATGGTGCATGTACTTTTTAAATAACCATAACTTGCTCAATTTTCTACCGATTTTCAAACGGTGTGGTTTGTTATAAACGTCAGAGATGTAGTTATGACACTGCATACTTATGAATAATAAGTGTATAAATAAATTATCATCCAGAATTATAGCCACGTTAATAACGTTTGTAAGAAACCAAACCGTTTGTAAATCCGTGAAGATTTCAACGAGATAAGAGTATTTGTGTTCGTGCTGATCACTCATCTTACATCAGGCTCCACAGAGCCTTGCCTGTGACAAGATGGCCGACGGTGATGACGATAGAGACTCCGCTGTAAGACATCTAGCCTTTATTATGGATATCTATGTGCGTTCCAGTCCAAAATTGTCATACCCTTTACTCGCTAACTTCCTTCCATCTCGTTCACTCGGATGTACGTCATTGCTTACGTTGCATGAGTGCCCACTACTGGCGGAAACTGCAATGGGCTGAATTGGAACGTGCTAAGCCCTTGATTACTTAGAATCCGCTATGGAGTTGATTTATTATTTATTTTTTCCCCTTACGAAATTGTTTAATGCAGCATTCTATATGTATATAGGTGTGTTTGAGTTGTTTACAACTTAATATATCATAGAGTTGCTTGTGGTGGGGTAAATTAAACGCAATATACGTTGACGTCACAATCGTGTTGCATTGTGGTATATGGAGCTGCCTGAAGGGTACATATGAAGTAGACTCGCTGTCTCGGTCAAAATCGAGGGAGCGAGGGTCTGTCCATATAAACTTCCCTCGTCCACTTCACGAAGTGGAACGCACTTCAAAATGACGGCAGGGATTCCCCCGAGGGGAAGTGCTTAGGTAAAAACTTTGGTTTAAGTTCGCAAGTGCGTGTCTAAAAATGGAATGGAACGCAGCCTATCTTTGGAATATAAACCTCATTCTGGTCTTGTTTTAAAGAAGACACTTTGAAGTTTATTGCACAGGTGTCTGCAAAAAAGTTATTGCTGTTTAAGTTTATTGTAATAAAAATATAGTGCTGGAGGGACTTCCGGTGATGGCATAACGAGACAGACGTGTTTGGTGACCGCTCTCCGAGATTGATGGAAAATACCCACCAAAACTCTGTGATATATTATCCATTAATAGAGCAAGTTAAGCATTTGAGTGGGGTTCAAAACATTAAAGGCCAAAAAGACGCAAAATGCCTAAAGGAGACAAATCAATAACCGCGACAAAAGCTAGCAACGCAACCGAGCAAGCAAGCACGAGCCCGGGCGGAACTAACAAAACCTTGAGCGCTATATTGGAAGAAACGCTTAAATCCGAACTGAAGGAGGACAATGACAAACTAAGGAAGGACTTCAATGCCCTGCGCCAGGAGATGGGTTATAAACTTGACAACCTGATGGAGGAAGTGAGAGGCCTGACTGAAAGAATGGAAGAAGCGGGGCTTGGAAGTGGAGGTGCCGACACCGGTTACGGAAGAAGTCGCTATGGAGACTCGACTACAGAAGTCCTTGGGATGGCAGCGGGAGGTGCGTCCCCGGCGAGAGCACAGAGTCCCTACGGCGCAGATGGAGTTTCAGAGAAGCGGGAAAAAAATGAAGAATGAGGAACGTTTGCATTATTGACACAGGAAGGCCTCCGTAATTCACAGGACTGAAGGAGAGGCACCAGAGAAGGAGTTAGGACGTCGGACACTTAGGATGGAAGTAGTTTCCAAACCTTACATAGGGCCCTCCCCTTACGGGAGACACTACCCTAGGCCTACCGACGGGGCCCAGTTGGGAGAGATATTTTTCCCTTTGAGTTGGAGTCACAGGTATCCCCGGTTTCATTGTCGTTCTTTTTTTTTTTTCTTTTTTTTTTCTCGTTACTAGTTCCTGTTCACTTGTGGGGTCTACAGCAATAATTTACTCAGGGTATGAGTGGGTCATGTAAACTGAAAATTGAGACAATATGTAAATGTAAATGGTCTGGGTAACCCGATAAAGAGGAGTAGGTGGATAACGAAATTGAAAAGGGATAATATGCAAGTTATATTCATACAAGAAACTCATATGTCAAATGAAGAACATGAGAAATTTAAAAAGCTTGGTTACATAAATTAATTTTATAGTTCGTACAAGAATAGCAGAAGGAGAGGAGTTATTACCCTAATCTCAAACACTATTCATTTTGAATTGACTGAGGAATATTTCGATAAACATGGCAGATATGTGATTGTTAAAGGGAGGATTGATAATACTGTAGTCACATTAGTCAATGTGTACGCTCCCCCTGAGGAAGACGAAACATTCTTCAACTTATGGTTTGACAAAATAGCAATAATGAGTGAGAGGATTTTGATATGTGGAGGCGATTGGAACACAATTTTGAATTACACTAAAGACACAACAAGTACTAAAAGAATCTTAATATACTTAACTATACATCTTGATAGTCCAAACAAAACAACATTATGGAAAATTAATGTTAATATTCTTAATAACGAAATCGCGGTGCAAGAAATCAAAAAAGAGATTCAAGACTGTATAGCCAATAATAAGGATGAACAAATAGAGCCAACAATATTATGGGACACCATAAAAGCAGTGATGAGGGGAAACCTGATATCAAGGCTATAGCTCACATAAAAAAAAAGAAAAAGCTATTGCAAGCTGAATGCCCTCCCTCATGGAAAGAGGCCATGATAACACTCATACCAAAGGAAGGTAAAAATAAAGAGTTATGCGAGTCCTATCGTCCAATTTCCATTTTGAATGTTGATTATAAATTATTCACGTCTATAATCGCTAGAAGATTAGAAACCTTCCTCCCTGACCTGATAGATGAGGACCAGACGGGTTTTATAAAAGGTCGCCAAACACAAGATAACATTCGGCACACATTACATATAATTAATAAAGTCAATAAACAGAGCACTCCTACAGCCTTAGTAAGTCTTGATGCGGGAAAGGCTTTTGATAGAGTCTGCTGGAATTTCCTTTTTGCGGTCTTGAAAAGAAGGGTTTTGATAAAACTATCATTAAATGTATACAGGCCCCATACGATAAACCAGTGGAATTAAAGATAAATGGCGACTTAACAGACAGATTCGAGCTCTTCAGAGGGACAAGGCAGGGATGCTGTCTGAGCACCTCCCTATTTGCCTTGTTTATAGAGCCTTTGGCTCAGTATTTAAGACAAAGTAAAGAACTTAAAGGAATCACAGTCGCTAAGGATGAACATAAATTAGGTCTCTTTGCAGATGATATTATCATATACCTCAGCAATATTACTCCAAATGGAAACACTTTGAGCTTAACTACGGAACAACCACAAACATCTAACCAACCTATAGAACCAAATCCTATAGTAGACACAACAATTAAGATCTGGTGGGATATAATGAATAAATACAGATTGGAGGGGGATTGTAAATTGTTGATCTGGCCATTGAAGTGGACAGATGGATGGCACATTTACAAGATGGACAGACAAGGGAATCACCGCAGTGTGTACATTAACAGAGGGTAAAAAGTTGAAATCCTTTGAAAACTTGAAGAGGGAATTTGACCTGGAAAACTCTGATTTATTTAGGTATTTCCAACAAAGACATTTTTATAATACAGACATTGAAAATCACCTCTCTCAAGATGGCAGTGATTTAATAGATATGATCGCAGGGGCATACAGACATTTACCCTCGAAAACTGTCTCCAGGGTGTACAAATGTTTACAAAATTGCAATAGGTTTGACTCGCTATACATAAAACAGAAATGGGAAGTAGAACTGCAGCTTAAATTGTCAGAGGATGATAGGCATTCGATCTGTCTTTTTCAACAAACTTCTACTAGCGCCAGACAATGGAGAGATTTTGGCTGGAAGAACTTGGCGAGATACTTTATTACCCCCCGCCCTCATCAAAAGCAAACAGTTTAAAAAAAAACAGTGTTGGAGACTTTGCGGGGATGTCAATGTCAATCACTCTCATGTATTTTGGTCTTGTATAAAAATTCGCCCATACTGGGAATCTATTGTAACAGAAATGGGAAAAAAATGTTGGGTTACAAACTACCAAATGACAAATGACATTTTGACATTTATCTAATCAAAGTGATGCTGATATCAAGTAACGAGGAATTGGTTGAAAAGTGAACCTTTGAGTCTGGACCAATGGAGGAATATCATGGAAGAAATATGTGCAATGGAAAAAATGACCCATGACCTGAGAATGGAAGCACATAAATGTAAAATACGATGGTGGAAATGGACTTGTTATGTAACTCACTCAAATGTATGAAACAAATGGAAGACCCGTATTTGTAGCACACGTATTTGTAGTTGTTTTTTGTTTTGTTTTGTTTTTTTTTCATTGTGAAATTTAAGAAATGCGAATACAAAAAATAATAATAAAAAATTGGTTCACCCTAAAATTAGCTTTTTGTGAGTTGCTATACCAACAAAGGCCACTAGGTTTTGGTATGGTATGGTATGGTATGGTATGGTATGGTACATTCATGCTCCATTGGGGATTCCTGAAGGACACTTGTTTACTACTTGACCTCACAACACAGACTGATATCCTTTTTTAAATTCAAAACATTGTGTACAGCATGTAAATGATTTTAAAACAGTATAAACAGTGCAGTAATATAAAAACTAAAGTTTACATGATTGTGTGTTTATTGGCTTTTCATAAAAAGGCCAAAAAAAGAAACACAAATGTTAAATGTAATGTCATTTTTGCTTATTATTATGCTTGAATTGGATCATCAAAGGTCAGCATCAAAGACATTGATTAATAAATTGATATTAAATACATAAAGTATATTTATATTAACTTGTTTAATTATTATAGGTTTGCATAATATTCAAAGTTTGCATTTCACTGTTTTTATTCACATATAGAGGAATAGTGAATCTGGTTTTGTAAATGCTCAGTCTAGAACTACAATAAGCATCATGTTCACACAGGTCACATGACTCCTCTGCACTTACTCACCATTCCTCTCAGCATGAGCTGTCAGTCAATGAATGGGAAAACAAAGCAACCTGCGTTACTTATTGAAAAATGAATCTGAATTTAAAAGTAATGGGTTACTTTACTAGTTACTTGAAAAAAAAGTAATCTGATTACATAACTCACGTTGCTTGTAATGCGTTACTGGTAAAGTTAGCCACAAAAATAACCGCGCACGTCTTTTCATCGGGCACAAGCTGTTAGTAAATCTGGCCCAACGTGTCTGAAAAACATTACATTTCAAAATATTTGTTATTACCCTAATAAGTTCTCTTTTTAAAAGTTTGCTAAAGTGTATAGTTTTTTTTCTCTTTTCTACAATGATATGCTTACACTGGCATTCTTGGCACTGACACAAAAAATGTTTGTTCAAAATCAATGGTGGAATTTTATTTCTCCAGTAAGTATGTTAGATAACTAATCTCAGGTTCCTCTGATTACTGTCCCTGCTGTTTCATATGATGTGAATTACAATGATTTCTAAACTATGACTGTGATTGAAAAAACTACTGTAAAACCCAGTAGATTGTGCTACTATATCCAAAATAGTGTTGTCTGATTTGTAAACCAATTGTTGTGAATTTCTCCATTTCAGTACTAATGCAATTGCTTCAGATAGAAAAAAAGATATGGCGTTTATTAAAAGACTGTTAATAAATAAGCAGCTAATAAAGCTTCTGATGTATATCTGATTACAGAAACTGCATTGGACAGAACTTCGCCATGAATGAGATGAAAGTAGCAGTGGCGCTGACCCTGAAGAAATATCGCCTCATCAAAGACCCCAAACACACCCCGAAGATGATCCCTCAAGTAGTGCTCAGATCACTCAATGGCATTCACATCAAGATCAAATTAGTGGACAATGATTCATGAAAAGACATTGAGCCTGTTTGACGAGCTGGAGGCCTATTTGCTCTGAGAAGAATGACGATGACTTAATTGCAATATTTACTGCGCACAGCCTTATTCAGCATATTTGGTGCCTGGAAACTGGATAGTAATTGAACAAGATGATTTTTGCCATGAATTTCCACACACTAAAGTGGTAAAACTGCTTAGGGAATTCAATCCATCAACACAAGGTTGTTGTTTTTTTTCCTCACAACAAACGTTTTTCCTCTGTACAAATGAAAACGTTATCAAAATCTGTATTATGCATGCCAGACAAGTAATTGGCAATGTCACTTTGACAGACTACGCGCCCTCGCACATACGCATTCAACCGCGCATGCCTATAGACCAAACACGTAATACAAATGTCATGCCGTCACCGTTTTCAAAGATTCACGATTTTGAAGTTTGCATGAAGATTATCGCTTTCAATAACGTGCACTTTGAAACTTATTTCAAAGTTTGCATTCTCAGGCCACCAAACACCGTTGTCGTGTAAATGAACGGCCAGAACGCATTAAAGGTTTTCAGTTAAAACAGTGTCGTGTAAGCTAAGTTAATAACTAATGATTTTACAACGGAAATGAATCAATTAAAAACTTAAGCTAGACAATGACTTTCTTCTAGATCTGCTGTACAGCCAAAACAAACTTTGTTGCATTATTTTCCTGTTATCACTGTAAAGCTGCTTTGAAACAATCTGTATTGTAAAAAACGCTATATAAATAAAGGTGACGTGACTTGCGCCGCATTCACACCGTCAGCAGTTTTGTCTCTAAATGTCGTCAGTTGCTGTGTACGGGAAGGTCTCTGTCACTCGTGTCACCGGAAGTCGCCAGCTCTCGTTGAATATTCACTTGAGGCCTCCTGAGGTGTGTTATATTTAAGGATATGTAAGTAACATGAATTAATTTGATACTGAGTGAATATTTTCCCTCGGCTACATTACCACACTCATTCTGAAATTAGCACTCTCTAGTATGGAATACATACTCCACATGTGATTTTTAACTTGTGAAAAAGATGAAAATGTTTATTAATTAGCTTGCTTTTGAATTGTTTCACTTTTTGATGCATGTAAACTATTTTAGTGGTTATTGTGAATAGTTTCCTCTCATTAGCACTACACGTTTTAAATAAAATATCAGTTTTATATCATTTGAAATTGTGGTAATTCTTATAGTATAAAAAATTCAGTTGAAATTATTTTATTTACTCTCCAAAGCTGTAAAGAAGATATTTGAAGTGTTTTGCAGTTGATATACACCCTTTGATCGACCCTTTAACAGCCTATTGAAGGCTATAAGCATACTGGCCATGTGTTTGAAATGAAAAATGTATGAAATACTAAGTGTGGCATAAGTATATGGCACAATCAAATCTCTAGGCTAGACGAATGTATAAAGTGTCACGGTAGACGTATTCACTGGTTCCTTCTAGACTTGTGTTTATGTTGTTGTATGAGTGCACGTGTGCAAGGGGCGTGTCTGTATGTCATTACCTGATCCGCTCCAGCTGTTCATCATTACATCACCAGCTGCAGTTGATCTCACCACGCTACTTAAACTCACCGCTGTTCTCTCCTCTTTGTCAGATCGTTGTTTGATGTATCCCTGTCTGGTCTTCTGGTTTGTGTTCCTGCCTGGTGTTCCTGTTCGTCTCACCGTCTGTCTTCACTTCACCGGATCTGACCGTCGAAGTCCCTGCGTCACCATTCACCATCTGGCTTACTGTTTTCTTGGACTTTGTGCGCTAAATAAACAGTGTTAACTCTCGTTTGCTTCCTGTGATCTATATCTTATGACAGAACGATCTGACCACGGAATGGAAGCAGCGAGCGCATCATCATCATCTTCGTTGGAAGAGTTCATTCATCACAGTATCCGAAGAATAGATTCACAAGAGAAGGAGATCGGTGATACGGGTCGAGCAATTCAAGCCCTGGTGACGCAGGTGTCCGAGCTCACCCAGCAGATCCAGCGCCTACGACCTCCCACTGCGCCACCCACACCGGCCGTTCCTCCCGTACCACCAGGAAGCTCCTCCCAGTCAGAACCCCGGCTACCTATCCCAGAGGCCTATTCAGGTGAACCATCACACTGCAGAGCATTTCTTACACGATGTTCAATGCATTTTGTACTTCAACCTCGTACTTTTCAGACTGAGCAGGCCAAGGTGGCGTTCGTGTTGACTGGGAGAGTGGCGCTTTGGGGAACGGCGGTGTGGGAGAACCAGAATCCATGCTGCGCCTCGTTCCAGACCCTCGCCGCCGAGATGAGACAGGTCTTTGACCGGGCGGCCTCGGGAAGAGAGGCGGCCAGAGCATTGGCCGAACTACGGCAAGGAAGAAAATCAGTTTCCTAGTTTTCCTTTGAATTTCAGACCTTGGCGGCGGAGTGTGGATGGAACGAGGAGGCGCAGTGGGACATGTTCCTGCATCGGCTGGCTGACCACGTCCAGAAGGAGATCTACGCCCTGGATCTTCCCACCACCCTCAATGGACTTATCGAGTTAGCCCTGCGGGTGGACGCTCGGCTCTCCAGAGTCGAGCGTCGAGCTACGTCCACCCGCACACTCGAGGCTTTCGACGGTCCACGATCCAGTGGCAGGGACGTGGTCAGCCCCGTCTACGATCACGAGCCCATGCAGGTGCGTCGAGCTCGGCTTTCCCGGGAGGAGAGGGAGAGGGAGAGGCGGAGGTCCCAGGGCCTTTGCCTTTATTGCGGAGGAGCCGGACACTATGCCTACAACTGTCCAGTAAAAGGCCAAGCCCGATAGTAAACATGAGGCTACTATCGGGTGGGATCTCCGCCAAGAAGACCTCATCCACGACTAGATCGACCTCCACTCTCCTCCCGGTAAGACTAAGATGGTCAGTCCACCAGCACGATTGTCAAGCACTGTTGGATTCTGGGGCCGAAGGTAATTTTATGGAGCATAATTTTGCACGCAGACTTTAGATTCCCCTCAAACCCCTCACTCAGCGGTTTGCAGTTCATGCACTTAACCCTCTGAGGTCGGCTCCTCGCTTTTTTCTTATCAGTGCAAAAGAAACTCAAAATACTCTGTTGATTTTGATCTAACATATTAAGTGTTGTACATCATTAGATCCTGATAAGTGTCTATTTTTTTGTGGATACTCACAATAAAAACAAAGTGTTGTGCTTTTCGCCAAATAAAGAAAAACAAACATGATGCGCGTTCTGCCTTCTCTCTGTCAGTGAAGTCCATTCTGAAACGCGTCCGAAAATTAACTCTAATTCCGCGAATACTTGTCATACAGGCACGAGTGTTTTTCCATAATGAAGCTTGAACTCTCTTCTTTTAAATGAATTAATTTATATATAAAAAAAAAAATATTCTCAGCTTATGTAATCTGTATGAAAAGATAGAGATGTCAGTATTTTTCTCTCCAGCTCATTATACCTAATTACGCGTTAATGTGCCACGCCCACGGAGAGCGCGCGCTATTCAAACGCAAATCATCTAAGGCAAGCCATTCAAACATGCCAACGTCCACCAGCTGGATTATAAAACACATCGTGTTTAGTAAGTATCTTGTACAGCTGTGTACACAGTGTATCCTTTCGCTGTGAGGAATAATACTATCTAACTATCTGTACCAGAAGTGCTGGTAGTTTCACTTCGAGGAGCAACGGATCCAGCTGATGTAGTAAGTCATTTATTCTTAAGTGCTTTGTTCTAATCGCGATATTGAATACTGTCTGACTGTAAACCGCAAAAAGACTGTTTAAATATGAATTGCGTGTCTGTGTGTAGGCTAAATGATGAGTGAACGGCAAAGGCGCGCGCGCTTTGTTTACTACAGTTATACAGCGCGTGTCTGTGCCTTGTTCATTCACTCTCGCACCTACATTAGTAAACGTTATGTTTACATGAACACATACAAACTATATTGCTATAGCCTACTAAGATGAGTAAAAATAGACTGAAATATGTTGAAATAAAATGTCTGTATAAGCAACAAGCTGCAAATTCACATGTATATACTAATATATCATACACAATATATTACAGACTAAATATGAATGTTTAGACACGATTTTGTGATTAGTTTTGGATAGATTATAAAGTTTTGACTGTAAAAAAAGACTACTGTCACATTAAATAGGTACGCTTTTGTTCACCAATTTCTGCTCATAGTTAAATATACTATAGTATGATGTTTTGTCAAAAATAAAGTAGGTAGTATGATGTTTTGTCAAAAATAAAGTAGGTAGTATGATGTTTTGTCAAAAATAAAGTAGGTATATTGAATTATCAACTAAGATGTTATTATTGTGTTTGTTCCAATATTCAAACTAATGAATCCTTACCTTTTTTAATACGTATGATAAAATGTATAGTTTTTACAAAGAAATACACTTGAAATATTGTTAAAATTGTAATTGTTGTTGTAATTGTAACCTATTTGTAATTGGTTACAATTTCTAATTGTAAAATATGTATAGGCTATATAGATCATTTCTTTTGTCCTTGCATTCTTTGGGATCCTGTGACACACCTGTGTGAAAGGGCTAATTAATATGTAGCTCATTATGCGGCACATTATCCGGCCTTTGTCTTCTCAGGTGTGAACACGCCTCCACGCATATTGCCTTTCCAAACAAAAGGTGTCTAATAAAATTTAAATCAGTGTATGTGTTTGTGTAAATGATTAGGCAGGATGATTTTCAGATCATTTTAAAGCAAAAATTCTAGGCAACAACACTCATTAGTCAAAAGTCTTGTGGACACATATTTAGTATGTGTTTTGTGGCCTTATTTCAGACACTTTTAGTTTTTTCAATAACCACGCATAAGCAATATTCTCTCAAAAATGTTTCATAATTGTTGCTCAGAAATTACGGTAGCCCAGTTTGTGCTATATTGAGTGAATTTACACCTTTGCCATTAACATGTTTATAAATAACTGAAAAAAGCACAAATGTCACAGCATGTCAGAACGCAAGGACCCCAAAAACCCTTAGACCTCAGAGGGTTAAGGCAACAGCAACTCGTTCAAAAGCTTGAAAATACGGCTCAACTTCCCTCGTGGGACGAAGGGTGGGACGATAGAGATATTTTTAGCAACATCAAAATGTGTTGAAAACGGCGCTACAGACTCAGATCCAATATCAGACGGCACAGAGTTAACACCCGAAGTTGACCAGCCGATGTCTCAGAGTTAACCTCCAATCTAGATGTTTTAACAATAGATTTTTTAGGTACCTCTGGAACCGCCTGCAACTCCAACTCCCGCAGTCGCACCTTCGTATCAGCATCAATTCTGTACATTTCGATCTGATGCTTCAAATCATCTTGTCTCACCTGAGCTTTGTCCTGAGTCTCCAATTGTAACCGTGCTAAACGTAACTTTAAACGGGAATCTGCATGCAAACCCGGTGATGACGTTGCCATCTTTAAAGAAAAGAAAACGCAAAAGCAATCAGGATAATCCAACACCCTCTGGACCTACCTACCTAACCATTAATCTAATTATACCCTACCTAGTCTTCAGAAGGTACCGATTAACCCTCAAACTGTGTTGGGGCAAAATAATTTTGATTTATTTTTAAAAAATACTTTCCTTAATCTGAGCGGTACGAGACTTGGCTACTTTTCCTAAATAATCCACCTGAACACACATTTTTTTTTGACTCGATTCTACAATGTTAAGTGGGTGGGAAAAAAAAAGTCCTTAATCTTGTGTTCGTGGACAAAAATGGGCACCCATAGGAATGAATGGGAAAAACTGTAATACTGCAATTCAGAGCATTTTTTTTTTGTCTAATAAAAATGAATAGATTCAACATGCATATCATACATACACACAAATGAAGGGGTGAGCCTGTACAACATTCTAAATTTTGCAAACACTCACACTCACACAAACACAGACACACACACACACAAACAAAGCATTCAATTAGCCTATAACAGCTGTTTTTTGTTTGTTTTTTTCAAATAAAAAGTCACTCGCACATACAAAAACAAAGGATTGAATGAGCCAATGACTGACGTTTTTTTTTTTTTTTTTTTTTTTTATGTTCCAATCATCCACCTCTGCACGCACACACAAACACACACATGCGCACAAGTGCATGTAAACATTATAACCTGTTTATTTTTACCTAACACTTACTTTTTTGAGTTATGTTTATTCTTACCTGTTTGGTAGAAATTAGTTTGAGTTATGAAATATTATGTTTTTTGTTTGAAATAAATGATAAATGATCCACTACTTTGTCTTTTCCTTACAGCATGGTCATATTTGTATAAGCATATTTTGGCATCTTTTTACAGTCTCACCTAACACAGATGTATATATTTTTTTAATTACAATTTTAACTTGTGATAAAATCAAAAACTTTATAAAAAAAAAAAGATAAAAAAAAGAGGTTAAATTCGTTATAACAGTGGTTTATAATGTTCAGCCTCTATGCAGCCATTTAGTACTATAGCCATCTAGTGGCTATTGATATTATTGCTTTTATTTTAATTTTATACCAACATAAGACACTAGATGACACCAAAGTCACCACATTTTTAGGTTTTGGCTATCTGAATTTACTGGAATGTTTTTTTTTTACTGAAGTTAAAGAAATATTAAATATAACATAAAAATAAGCATAAATTCCATAGAAAATATGGTACTTTTAGAGGTAAATAAATTCAAAAATACCCCCAAAATAAAATAAAAAAACACCATAAATTGATAGATTTTATTTTATCGAAGAGATTGATATAACATTTTAAAAAAAAAATTTTTGGATCACACCTGAGACCTCTGTGCCCACATTTGTCCACGAACACGGAATTAAGGGCTGTAATGTGAACACGGTGTGAGGTTAAGAGATCGCTCTCTCCCCCGGAATACCTCCAAAAACAACAAACTAAAATAATAAAGAAAAACAATAAACAGTAAACCGTCGTCAGGACTGGCGCTAAGCACAGCCCCGCTGACTTACTCTTCCTAACCAGAGGATATGGATAACCTGAATCAAATTAGATCACTCAAATTACCACTACTCGGACACATATCCTGGGCGAGCCCCCATTTATGTTACGAACCCCTGTTGTTAAAAATGCTCGTTTCGTAAGGGTTCAGCAACACAAAAGGAGGCGCAAAGCAAAGAGCAGTTTAAAGCATTTATTTTTAGACTAATAAATGACTGCACAAACTCACGTCTCTCAAGTTCTCTCTCTCCACAGGTAACACACATTTTTTCTACACTAACGTCAACATAGACATACCAAACACTAACAAATAGAACAAAATAGTGGCACAATACAAAGAACACAGCTTGAGTTGATCAGCCTGCTGGACATCAAGACGCGCACGGACTTCACCGCTGCGTGCCTCACTCTCCTTCTTCTTCTTCTTCTTCTTGTTTTTATGGCGGTTGGCAAATAACGTCTGGTTGCATTACCGCCACCTTCTGAAATGGAGTGTAGGTCTGGATAAATTATTTCCCTACACTTAAATTATCTTTATTAAACCTGTTCTTCTAAAAAAGGAAAATAAAAACCCAAAACAAAAATCTCCCGAATTCCTTAGCAAAATATCCCTTACTTTCAAAGGTATCTCTTCATCTTCTAGCTGCTGGATTAACTGTTGTCTCTCATTACTATATCTAGTACATTCTTCAATAGCATGTTCTATGGTATCCTGTGTGTTACATACACTACACCTCCCATCAGCATGTTTTTCCATTAAAAATAATGTACTGTTTAAGCCTGTATGCCCAAGTCTCATTCTTGAAATGATGTTCTCCTCCTGTGTATTTCTGCAAGTACTTCTACTCACCCCCACTCTTTTTTGGATATTATATAGTCTCCTACCAGTCTGACCATTATCCCACAACACTTGCCACTTCTCCTTTATCTTTCTTTTAATGATTGATTTCACCTCTTCTTTACTATACTTAATGCTTAAACTTATATACTCCATTTCTGTTGCCTTTTTTGCATACTTATCAGCCAACTCATTCCCTATTACTCCTTTGTGGGCAGGAACCCATACAAGTCCAACATTGACTCCAGTTTTAATTAATGTACTAGCCATTTGGACAATTTCTACAACAATGTCTTGTCTAGATTGTGAATTTATGTTCTGAATACTCATCAGAGCTGACGCTGAGTCTGAAGCAATTACTAAACTTCTTGGCCTGTTACTCACAGCCCAAGAGAGTGCCATTAAAATAGCAATTAGTTCTGCTGTATAGACTGCTAAATTATCATTAATTCTTTTTTGTGTTGCTACTTTTAATTTTGGAATAACAAAAGCCACCCCCACTCTCCCATCCCTTTTGGACCCATCTGTGTACATTATAATCCTATCCCCATATCTTTCAACTAAATACCCCTGCACCATATTACTATCTATATCCCCATTCTTAGTTTCCTCCAAAAGACTGAGATCAACTGAAAGATCTTCAAGAGTCCATAAAGGAACTCTTGAAAATACTACTGTGGGACTTATATCCAACAAGGCTATTTCCATCTCATTTATTTTCTGTCCAATAGTCCACCCAAAACTACTTTTTCTACCATTCTGTCTCTCTTGACACTCTACCAATGTAGATTGACTCAAATGGTCTTCCCTATGACCTTTAAGGTTTGCCCAGAAAACCAGGCTAAGCTGGTCTCTTCTGAGATCTAAAGGCAACTCCCCCATCTCTACTTGGATGGCTGCCACTGGAGTTGTCTTCATGGCTCCACAACATAATCTTAAACCTCGACTCTGCACTCTGTCTAGTTTATTTAAAGCTGTCTTAGCAGCAGACCCATATACAACACACCCATAATCAAAAACTGATCTAATCAGTCCAGTATATATTGTATGCATAGCACTCCTAGTTGCACCCCATTCCACCCCATGCAAACACCTCATTACATTCAATACCTTTTTACACTTTTCTACCATCTTCTGAATATGAACTGCCCATGTTAATCTTTTGTCAAACCATATACCTAGATATTTAAAGCTCTCTACTCTTTCCAATTCCTTACCTGATATTTGAATCTGTAACTCCTGACTTATTTTCTTCCTTGTGAAGAAAATGACCTTAGTTTTTTCCACAGATATCCTAAATCCCCATTCAATTGTCCATGTGTGTACTGTATCCACTGCTTGTTGTATCTTATTTACAATGTGATTGATATTTCTTCCCCTTTTCCACATTGCTCCATCATCTGCAAATAAAGCTACACCAATAGACCTTTCTACATTTATAAATATCTCATTTATCATTACTGAAAAAAATAATGGGCTAATAATACTCCCTTGAGGAGTACCATTGTCTACCTCATACACTTCACTCAAAACCCCATTTACTTTAACTCTAATTTTCCTCCCAGATAAAAAGGATTTTACCCACACTAACACTCTCCCCTTTACTCCCAACTGATATAATTTGATAAGAAGCCCCTCCTTCCACATCTCGTATGCTTTCTCTATATCAAAAAATAAAGCTAAAACTGTTTCTTTGTTTACCTGAGCTTTTCTGATGTCATCTTCAAGTAACACAGTTGGGTCCATAGTCCCCCTACCTTTCCTAAAACCACTCTGGTAATTCCTTAATGCATTTTTAGTTTCTAAATAGAATGCTAATCTATCATTTACCATTCGTTCCATGGTCTTACCCAACTGAGATGTCAGTGCAATAGGCCTATAACTACTAGGCAATTTAGCGTCTTTACCAGGTTTCCTAATAGGAATAATAATTGACTCCTTCCAAGTGCAAGGGATTACCCCTTCTACCCATATTTTATTAAAAAGAGCCAATATTACTTCCTTACCTTTATCAGTTAGATTTTCTATCATTACATAGCAAACCTTGTCATTCCCTGGTGTAGATTTCCCCACCTTCTTCAAAGCACAATTCAGTTCCTTCAATGTAAATAGAACCTCCATCACACCACCTTCCTCATTATCATTACCCAACTCAGCACTATATCTTAGTTTAGTAGCTTCTCTTCCTTCCCTTTCTATCTGATCTAAATTTGCTTCACTATGTACCTTTACTAATGTCTTTGCTATAACTTCAGCCTTGTCCCTGCTATTAGTAATAATCCTACTATCATCTAACATTATTGGATATTCATATTCTCTCCCATTACCCCTCATTTTCTTTATCATACCCCACACTTGTTGTATTGGTGTAGTTCTACCAATAGATTCACAAAACTTTTCCCAGTATATTTTTTTTGCCTTCCTTATTGTCTGTCTCACTATTGCTTGCAATCTTTTGTATTCAATCATTTTCTGAAAGTTGTGTGATCTTTTTAAAATTCTAAAGGCTCTATTTCTATGCTTTATACTCTCACTGCAATCCTTAGTCCACCAAGGAACAATTTTGATGACATTTTTATTCTTTGTTTTAGGTACAGCTACTTCTGCTGCTTCTATTACACTGCTGCTGATTTCCCTACATAAATTCTCAACACTTTGATCCTTATTTACACCCACCAATCTGTATTCACTCAACTCTCTAAATGTGTCCCAATCAGCTCTTTCTAACATCCACCTACCTTCCCTCATTACACTCTCTCTTATCACCTCCACTCCTACCTTAATTGTAATTAAAAAATGATCACTGCCTATATTACTTTCCCTCAATACTTCCCAGCTACATTTATCAGCTACTGTCTTTGTAACCAAAGTCAGATCTATTGCAGATTCATATCCCCTAGCTATATCTATTCTCGTACCTGATCCATCATTCAAGCATACTAGCCCCTTCTCACCCAAATATTCCTCAATAACTTTTCCATTAGAATCATCCCTATCCCCCCAAAGAGTACTATGTGCATTAAAATCACCACACCAAATACCTTTACCATTTAAGTTATCCCACATTTCATCCAGATTCTCATCTTCTAGTTGTCTGCATGGATTGTAAAAATTAATGATACCCATACTACCACTATCTGTCCATATTTCTATTACAATATATTCTAAATCCACACCCTTCTTAACCTCTCTAAACTGCATCCCTCTTTTAACAAATGTTGCACACCCTCCACCACTTCCCTCCACTCTATCCCTTCTTATACTTATATACCCCTTTATAACAAAATCTAATGACTGTTTAAGCCATGTCTCCTGAATGCAAATTACATCTGGCTTAACCTCTAAATTATTAATAAAACCTTTTAACTCCTGCCCATTTGCTATAAGACTTCTTGCATTCCACTGTAAAATCAATAAGTTCTTAGAGGTGTTAATGATGGATCATTTGTTTCACCCTGCATAAGATCAGCTTGTATTTTTTCCCACGATAAATTATCCACATTCAAGAACTTTGCAGCAGCTTTAACAATTATTTTTATTTTCTCAGTTCTCGTTTTAGCTTGATCAGAACAATTAACCACGTACGCAATGAACAGTATCAATTTCTCTGAGCTTAACACATCCTCCTTTGGCCTTCTGCATTCAGCACCACCTTGTGTTACATTTATCTCCTGTGTCTCTTTCCTTTCCATATTGACGACCTTTACCGCCTCAGCATATGTAATTTTTTTTGTTGTCCGTATCTGTTGTACCACCACTGCCCTTTTGCTTACAGGACATCCCCCATACGCAGCCGTATGATCCCCACCACAGTTACAACATCTCCTCTCAACCCCCTCTCCACATTTCCCATATTCATGCTCTCCTCCGCACTTCCCACATCTTAATTTCCCTTTGCATACATTTGCTATATGACCATACCTTTGGCATTTATAGCATCGAGTTGGTGGAGGGATGTACTCCCGCACCCTGAAACTCAAATAGCCCACCATCACTTTATCTGGCAACACTTGCTCCTTGAACTCCAAAAGTACTGTAGTGCTATCTACTTTCTCTCCATTACGGTTTGCTTTAAGTCTTTTTATGTCCACTACAGTTCCTCCCTTAATGTTCTTTTTAAGATCGTCTAATTTTTCCCCAATCGGTATACCTGTGATCACTCCCTTTGTTCTTATACCTACAAACCTTCGTACTTCACTCACTTCTTTCTTACACACCGACTGTAGTCTCTCAGCCTTCTCTCTTTGCTCAATGTTCCTGCATTTAATTAGTAATCTGCCATCTCGTAACACTTTTGCCATTTCTATGTCTCCTACTACCTTTTTCAATCCACTCGTCAATGTAAACAAACCAATTTCGTTTATATCATGCCCCTCTTTAAATTTAACGATTACTTTCAAATCATCTTCCTGACTTACCTTCCTTCTCACATCTCTACCTACTTCATCAGATACATCTTCAATACTCCTCTTCGATGGTCCTTTCCCCATTCCCTCAGCCCCATTAGACCTAGTATAATTTCCTCCTCTCCCTCTACCGTTTACATAACCTTGATTTTTCCAATCTTCTTGACCTTTTAACCAATCCCCACTCTCATCATCTTCCTCCATTATACTATCCAGACCCAGTCACAAATCAGATTATGCCAAACCGCCAAATAAAAATAAACAAAACAAACCAAAACAAACAACAAAAGAAAAAAGCAAAGAAAATATCTCTTGGAGATACAAACAAACCGCCACTTCGCACTCCACCTCTCCACAGATCCCCACTGAAAAGATGTGCTACGGAATTCCTTCCGGCATCAATATGTACTCCGCCTCACTCTCCTGCACACTGACTCCACTTATATGCTCAGCACGAGCCATCAGAGCAACGAACCACAGGTGCGCAGGGGAGGAGCCTACACTCAGAAAGAAACACCAATTAAAAGACGAGTCAAACATACACACAGAAATACACAGGCAACACCCATAAGGCTGAGGCCGTAACACAATTGTATAAAAGTGGCAAATCTATTATGAATGTAGAGGTCAGATAATGTACCTATTCCGTTTCTTGCCCAAACATTAAAAGCTTCATCCATCATTGATGGGACAAACATATGATTCTTTATCAATGGTGTAACAAGTGAAAGATCAGTGAGATTAAAAGTCCTTCTAAACTGGTTCCAGGTTTGAATTGAATGGATAACAACTGGATTGGTGGTGAAGGCTGAGATAGGCTGTTTGAAAGGTAATTTGGAACATAATAAAGCTGCAGGGGAGGTAGATCCAATGGATGCCCTCTCCAACACCATCCATTCAGTACTATTGACATCCGTGTAATCGTTTCTCAACCAATACAGCAGTGCTCTTATATTAGCAGCCCAATGGTAATACAAAAAATTTGGAAGTGCCATACCTCCCATTGGATGGGGCCTTTGTAATATATTTTTATTAATCCTGGGCTGCCTTTTATGCCATATAAAGGATGAAATCTGACTGTTTAATTTGGAAAAAAAAGATTTTGTTAGATAGATAGGAAGACATTGAAATAAATATAAAAACTTAGGGAGAATATTCATCTTAATTGTATTGATCCTCCCTCCTGGCAGAGGGTCCCAGCGCTCCAGGTCTTGTTTAAGGTTACTTAAGAGGGGATGATAATTAGCCTTAAAAAGATCCTTGTGGTTACATGTGACCCATATACCTAGATATTTATTTTTTTAGGACTAAATTTAAAAGGGACTGACCCAAAATATAATCTGTCTACAGAAGAGATAGGCATAAGCTCACTTTTCTTAAAGTTAACTTTATAACCCGATATTCTTCCGAACTTTGTGAGTAGAATCGATAATTCAAGAAGACTTGAGAGGGGGTAAGATATAAATAATAACATGTCATCCGCATAAAGTGACACTTTATGCTCCGAACCCGCCCGGTGTATCCCTTTAATGGTGGGGCACTGCTTCAGGGCTAATGCTAGTGGCTCAAGTGCAACAGCAAACAAAACTGGTGAAAGAGGACACCCCTGCCTCGTGCCGCCTCAGCTCAAAGTAGGAGGATAAGTTATTATTGGTGCGTACTGCAGCCACTGGGAGCGTGTATAGTAGTCTGATCCAGTATGGAGGTAGTTTTGTTTCTTTATTATTCAATCAAAAAAAAGGTTGCTACAATCCAAAAAAATATTTTCAATTAAAAAAACCTTCACTTCAATGAAAAAAAAAAAATTTCAATCAAAGAAAAAAATTATTTGAATCCAAAAATATATTTGAGACTCAAAAATATACATTTGACGACTGCTTTTCTTTGATTGAAAATGTTTTCTTTGATAGAAGTCCGTTTTTTTTGTTTAAAGCAACCTTTTTAATTGAAGTAACATTGTTTTTTGATTGGACCATATAATGGGTAGGACATTTGTGTCTTTATCATTCAATCAAAAAAGAAGTTGCTTCAAACAAACAAACAACAGAATCAATAAAAAAGTCACTTCAATGAAAACATAAACATTTTCAAATATAGAAAATCGTTTATTTAGACTCCAAAAATTGCATTTGAACACTTTTTTTTATTATTGAAAATGTTCTCTTTGATTGAAGTAATCTTTTTTGTGTTTGGGGCATACATGGGTAGGACATTTGTGTCTTAATCATTCAATTCCAAAAAAGGTGTTTCAATAAAAAAAAATATTTTCAATCAAAGAAAAAACTGTTCAAATGCAACAACAAAAAAATACCCCGTGAATAAAAAAAGTATTGAAGAGAATGTGTTTTTTTGTTGTTGTTGTTTTTTTTTTTGAAGTGCAAAAAGTTTTGAAGTTCAAATTTTTTTGATTGAATTATTTTGACATTATTTAAACGTTTCGCAGTGGGCGGGTGCCTCTTTATTGGTCAGACATGTTTGATTGACAAGTGTCTACACCAACGACATCTTTCTGACAAAGAAGTCATGTTCGCCACTCGGGATTCATAAATTTTGGGGCATCTCGCCCCAGGGGCGGGGTTACGTCCTGCGTCACATCTCTGATGCGGGTTGAACGGGTTCTCGTCGACCAGGGTCAGCGCGCATTGACAGACGAGAAAAGCCGCGACATTTAAAAATACTACTGTTATTGTGTCACGAAATGTCGTTTTAATAGTTTTTCAGTCGACAATGTAGTTGTTTAAAGGTCAAATCTGTGGTTTATTTATAAAGATAGCGCCTATTTAAAAAATTGATCTGACGTTTTCGGAGTTGTGATATCCAGTCTTTCACCGGGCGCTCAGCGCTCATGTACCCCGCCGAGAACAGCCGTACCTCGGCCAGTGCTTCTGACGTTTGCCGCTGGCTCTGATGTCTCTAGTCCAGTGGTTAAAACATGAGATATAATTCGTCTTGTGTATATAACGGGCGATCTTTGGTCTCATTAATCTATCATTTGTTCCCTGGCAAATCGTTTTGGCTGAGGGCAAAGGGAAGTTTCATAATTTTATATTTTGGCTATTTTAACGTTGTATCCTGCTGTATGTTTGTCTGAATCGTTTACTTTATTTCTTGTCTTGTATAACTTCTTATACCTTTTAGGCTACTTATACTGTTACAGTGTCTATTACTGATCAATAAAACTAAAATGTAACAAAAATAGACAGGGTTGTGTCATTTTATTTTATATAGCCTATATTTTATACAGCCTTTTCATTACAATTTTATTTGCTGTATACTGTTTGTTTATTTTATTGACTAAACTATTTACTATTACTTTTCACTTTATCTTATATTTACTATTTGCGTTGCACTGTAGTTGTACCATATCGTATCTATAAAGGATCCATCACATGCTAGGGCTTCACCCATCTCATGGCAATACACACAAGGGTTGCTTTGTAAATAGGTGTTTCTTATTCTTTTTTGTTTCTTTCTTTTTTTGTGTGTGTTTATTTTGTATGATTACTTCACCCATGTATTTGTACTCTGCTGACTAATGCTGATGTGCTGTTGATAAGGGGGTGGGGGGTTTAGGGAAAATTTGACAAATGCTGTTTATATTTCCCTGTTGAAAACATTGCATTACAAAAAAAAATTATTGTGTATTATAATAGCAGTATTGAGTCTAATTAGTCGTTACTGCTTGGATCACCTAAAGAAGAAACATGAACTGGTTAACTGGAGTTTACTGGAAGTTTACTTTTCTGCAATACAATAAGTAGGCCTAACTTTATCGAGGTAAAAGTTTCCCCGCTGTCACCAGACGTAGGTCTAGGAGTGGAGAGAAGAGTGACAAAATCACGGCAGGGCTGTGCAAACAAAGTAGGCTATCTGTCTAGCATTGCCATGTCAGTGTATTGATTGATTGATTGTCCCTTCATAGTTTGTAAGAGACATTTCAGGTCGGATGTATTTAATAAACTGAGCGAAGCCTATTCATCTGTTAATATGAGACGCGACTTGGCCATTGTAAGGCTACAGCACATCTTGTACAACTAAACCCATGGTAGCTAGGTAACGATAAACAAACTGAAAGACCGCAATTCCTGATTTCGCTTTCGTTCACTAAACAAAGACTATGGAAATTAAACATCACTTTTCCATCAAAAACGTGTTGTAAAAAACATAACTTATTAGATTTAAGACCTAGGTTCGCTAGCTAGTTCTGTGCCTGCCTGTGTGCGCTATATGATGCGCGCTGACCCTGGTCGACGAGAACCCGCATGAGAGATGTGACGCAGGACGTAACTGGCATAAAGCTTGCTGGCGAGTGGCGAACATGACTTCTTTGTCAGAAAGATGTCGTTGGTGTAGACACTTGTCAATCAAACATGTCTGACCAATAGAGAAGCACCCGCCCACTGCGGAACGTTTGTGTCAAAATAATTCAATCAAACAAATTTAAACTTCAAAACTTTTTGCACTTCAAAAAAAAAAAAAAAAAACAACAACGAAAAACACATTCTCTTCAATACTTTTTTTTATTCACGGGGGTATTTTTTTTTGTTGCATTTGAACAGTTTTTTCTTTGATTGAAAATATTTTTTTTTGATTGAAACAACTTTTTTGGAATTGAATGATTAAGACACAAATGCCCTACCCATGTATGCCCCAAACACAAAAAAAGATTACTTCAATCAAAGAGAACATTTTCAATAATAAAAAAAAAGTGTTCAAATGCAATTTTTGGAGTCTCAAGTATTTTATTTGCATTCAAAAACGATTTTCTATATTTGAAAATGTTTATCTTTTCATTGAAGTGACTTTTTTTATTGATTCTGTTGTTTGTTTGTTTGAAGCAACTTATTTTTTGATTGAATGATAAAGACACAAATGTCCTACCCATTATATGGTCCAATCAAAAAACAATGTTACTTCAATTAAAAAGGTTGCTTTAAACAAAAAAAAAAACGGACTTCTATCAAAGAAAACATTTTCAATCAAAGAAAAGCAGTGTTCAAATGTATATTTTTGAGTCTCAAATATATTTTTGGATTCAAATAATTTTTTTCTTTGATTGAAAAATTTTTTTTTCATTGAAGTGAAGATTTTTTTAATTGAAAATATTTTTTTGGATTGTAGCAACCTTTTTTTTGATTGAATAATAAAGAAACAAAACTACCTCCATAATCCAGGAGATGAATTTAGGGCCGAAATTAAACGCTTCTAATGTCTTGAAAAGATAGTCCCACTCCACCCTATCAAACGCTTTTTCAGCGTCGAGTGACAGCATCACCTCGATATTCCCAGGATCGGGCGGAGTGGAACAGTAAAGGATATTAAATAGACGCCTGATATTGAAAAATTGATAACGATTTTTTAAAAATCCTGTCTGGTCAGACGAAATAATAGAGGGGATAATATTTTCAAGACGAGGCGCCAAAATCTTGCCAAGAATCTTTGCATCTGTATTCAGCAACGATATAGGGCGGTATGAACGGCAATTAAGGGGATTTTTATCCTTTTTAAGTAATAAAGAGACGACTGCTTGACGCATGGTTGGGGGCAAAGAATTGGTGACTAAAGATTCTTCAAATACTAACAATAACAAAGGAGATAACTGATCAGAAAACTTTTTGAAAAAGAGAAGCCGTCTGGCCCTGGAGATTTGCCACTTTGCATGGCACCGATTGCTGACACTATTTCCTTAACTGAGAAAAACCTTTCCAGTTCAGCTGAGAATCCTACACAGAAGGCATTTTCAGGGATTTAAAAAAGTCATCTAGGACATCAGGGTTGGTGGGCCCATCTGAAGTATATAATACCTGGTAGAATTTCCTGAAACAAGAATTGATTTTCTCATTGTCAGTGCATTTTAACCACATTCATCGTTAATTTCAGGAATGGTTTGATTAGCAGTTCTTTGGCCCAGCTGGTGAGCAAGTGCACGGCCGGACTTTTCCCCATGTTCATAATGACCATGTCTTGATTTGGAAATAAGGTATTGCCTCTGTCATGCCTCTACCTGGACTAATTGATGTTTTATTAACAAGGTTCGGGAGGAACACGTTCTAATGATCAACAATCAAGTCATTCCAACCAGCTGTCAGCAATCAGTAATCAACAGGTCCACTCAATCAGCATGAGTAAAGCCCATAAATATACGCAGTGGAATCACCCATAGTTCTCGACCGTTTTCAGCATCCCTCCATCTCCTCACACTTGCCTGATTATCTTCCTAAACAGAGATACGGGGGAGCGCTCTGGGTTCGGGCCCAATTTCCGAGCTCGGAGCCCACAGCACGCCAAATACGCATAACCATTTACTCTCTGATCATTCGTAAGTGTGAACTCGTGAATGGATTGCTAGGTATTGTTAAAGCATGCTTCCCAGCATGCATCTCTATTAGCAAAAATACAACCACCACCCAAAAAAAAAAAAGACAGTCTGAAATTGGTAATTACAAAGTTTAAATATATAAAAAATACACAAGGTTTTATTGTGAGTGATATGTACAAACAAATGTGCCAAACAGAACATAAGAGTATAAAACATCATTTTTTTTCTTTCTTCAACGGTGAAGACAGTCTGGAGGGAAACACCTGATGAACAACATTACCATCATCTAAACACTTCACTCTGCTTGTATATTAAGGGGAATAATACAGCGTGGAACAGCTGAGGAAGGTGTTCACAAGAGGAAAAGTGTTACAGTAATGCCGATTTTCACCAGTTTTAAAGCGTAGTCCAGGTTTGTGGAAGATCAATCTCATCTGAATTAATGATGCTAATGGAAGTGTTTCGGCCAAACAGCCAACGGTTTCAAAATGGTGTACATAAAAAAGCCTGTGCTTGTAAACATTTTTACATAAATAGTAATATAAAAAAAGAGAGTAGACTATAAAAGATAAACCCTCGTGAATCTCAAGCTAATTATGACACGTTTTGCTATTTGGGTCAAGTGATGTACTTTTGTTTCCTTTTCATTATGTTCATTAAACTGGCTTTTTAAGTTCAACCAAAAATGCAAACTGTTATTTACTCGCCCTCATGTCGCTGCGAAACCCTGTTGTTGTTGTTTGTCTGTGAAGCACAAAAGTTCTAAAGCACACTATCCAAACAGCTGTTTTACAAAAAACAAAAACCGATGATTTATAAGGCCAAGATCAGATTATCTACTGTGAGGAACAGAGTGAAATGCACCTATTTTTAAATCGAAGTGAGCAAATGAAGACATTCCGCCTTTTGTCATCAGATTCAGAATATGATGCCAATCTGGAATGACGTGCAAGTCAAATGTTCATTTTTGGGAAAATCATTCCTTGAAAACGTCCATATGAATTTCTTGCATTAAAGCAGATTCTTGTATTCCGGTAGAAGCCAAAGCTTCTTGGAGACACAGTTCATGAGGATAGAAGAGGCATAGCTAAATGAGCAGAGACGGAGTGGGCTTCTTGCCAGGCCAGGCTTCTTTAGCGTACTTCTTCTTGCGGGGTTCATTGAGCAGCTCGGACACGTACGGGCCGGTTAAAGGTGTGGGGTTGAGCTTGAGCGGGGGTGGCGGGGCCTCGTGGGCCAGGTCTACGTCCGGGGCAGGGTTCGGCAGGGGTAACGGCAGTCCTCCCAGGATCGCAGCTCCGCTGGGAGCTCCTGTGGATTGAGCTTCGTGACTGGCAGGAGGGAGGTCTCTGTAGAGTCCACCTTGCAAGGGGAACGCGTGCATGTGTCGCGTTACGCTTTCCTCGATTCCCAGCGCATTACTCCCGCCCATTTTCTTCCTCTGTTGAGTAAACCGACATAATGTAAATCACACTCCCTTTTAGCATTTGGCTGAACGGCTCGAGATATGAATACGTTACCTTAATAGGGACGACAGCTGTTGAGACCATGTTTCTGAAACGCCCAACAGAGGGGTCGATGTCCTCTGGAAAGAGTGAACACAAACACGGTTAAAAAAAGGGTAGTATGAAAGCTTCACAAAAGTAGTGAAGGATGCTATTACCCAAGTCTTCTGAAATCAAACCACAGCTTTGAATGACGAACAAACAAATATGCAAGTCATTTTTGTGATGATCTTCCTCTCCATCAAAAAAAAAAAAAAGCGCACTTCGGACACCTGCAGGTCTTGAGTTTAGTTTCATCACATTTAAGATCCATAAATGTCTTAAATGGTATGAGAAAAGTCTGGACGGAACGGAATGGAAGTAGTCGCAACACGGATGAAGGTATTTACTAAACTTCAACAGCCGATGATTTAGCTAAATAAATATGAGCGCTGCACACGGCACTGTAGTGCGTTCTACTGTTTGCGGTTCACAATCAATGAACACCATGCATTTATGCAAAGTGACGGCTTATTGCTGTTGATGAATTGTGCCAGCGTTTACGTCATGGTGTTTATATAGTAATGTGCTGTAGATGGTTGTAAGAGTGCATATTTTATCTCCCTCATATGTTTGAATAGTGAATAGTTGAAGTTGTACTACGGGGCTGTTGAATGCTTGAATCGGATTGGTTGACGAACTTTCTAAGGTGTGCAATTATTTTCAGGGAAACGCACGGCTTAAGTAGTTCCAGGCAGGTCTTGGACCGCATTACAGCTCCATATCACTGCGCGTAGTTAACTGTTACAATTCATAACAAAAAAAATAACAACAGACATTTGCACTTGATCTGCCATTTTCGAATGTCTAACTTCACAATCAATGGAAAAGTGCAGTTTAATTTGAATAAATAAAGTATATAGTCCTATCTATAATCAATAGAAAATTAAACTATTCTAAATAATAGAATATATAAATAAATATCGATAGGCCTACTTGTTAAAAGGGCTTTATGTTTCATTTATTAGGCTACTGTCAATAATACACAAAAAAAAAAAGATTTAAATAATTAATAAATAAAATACTCTTGATGCACGTGCTTTTCTGTCTCATTGCAATCTCTCTCTCTCTCTCTCATTTCCAAGTCTGCTATCAGTGGCTCAACCCTCCGTTACTAGATCTAAAATTACATTTTGGAATTAGCAACAGAGGCTTGGGATTACATGCGTAAGAAATTAGTCCTACACATAAGAGCGTTTTTATGACAAAAAATTGACAAACGTCTTGAAAAACATAATCTGAACAATGTTTCGAGGTGTGGTAACATAAGAGGAATAACTGACTCCGGGCCGTTGAATTGTTAAAAGAATAATGCACACCCGAGGTGTAACTCCGCTCCGCGCCGTGACCGCATTACCACCTCGGGTGTGCATTATTTTTCTAATAATATCCCTTACTTAAAGGGATACTCCACCCAAAAATGAAAATTGTGTCATCATTTACTCGCCCTCAAGTTGTTGCAAACCTGTATGAGTTTCTTTCTTCTGCTGAACACAAAGGGAAGATATTTTGAAGAACGATTGGAACCAAACAGTTGTTTGGCACCATTGACTTCCATAGTAGGAAAAACAAAATACTATTAAGTCAATGGTGCCAAAGTTACAATCGTTCCTCAAAATATCTTCCCTTGTGTTCAGCAGAAGAAAGAAACTCATACAGGTTTGCAACAACTTGAGGGCGAGTAAATGAGGACAGAATTTTTGGGTGGAGTATCCCTTTAAGCTTCAAGTCCCAAGTGGATCAGTAGTGGATTGAGGCTCAGGTTCTGTTTATGGCGGCTCACTCTACCTGGGTTAATGACCTCATCCTCTTCATTGAAGGTCACTCTGGAGTTCTTCCTCTTCCTCTTGGGCCTCTGAATATCCAGGTTTCCCTCTTCTATGGTGAGGGTGGAGATGCGCTTGTTATGAGCGGTGTTGAACTCGGTCAGGTTCTGCCAAAAGAGGAAAAATTCATAAAAAAAAGAAAGAATTGCAGTTCATTCACTGCAACATCCATTCATATTCAAGTTTAATCAAAAGCCTGAAAACAGCTAAATAATTGTGAATTTTCACTAGTATATTAAATACTGATATCATAGGAAATCATCTAGATTATATACAGCCCCATTTCCAGAATAGTTGGGACATTTTGTAAAATGCAATAAAATCTAGAATCTGTGATTAATTCTCTTAAACCTTTATTTAACTGACAAATGTACAAAGAAAATATTTCCAATGTTTTCACTGACCAACTTAATTGTCTTTTGTAAATGTAAACGAGTTTTGATTTTGAAGGCTGCAACACACTCCACAAAAGATGGGACAGAGGCATGTTTTCCACTGCGTCACATCACCTTTCCTTTTAATTACACTTCTTAATCATTTGGGAGTTGAGGATACTAATTGTTGAGGTTTTGCAAGTGGAGAAGTTGCCCAATCGTGTCTGATACAAGTCAACAGTCTGTGGCCGTCACTGTGCGGTTCTCCTTTTCATGATGGGTCATACAAGTGTCTAGAAAACACGTGTGCAGAATGAGGCCTGGCATTGTCTTACTTCCCAGGAAGATGTCATCTTGATGGCAGTTTATGTCTCTGTACAATCCAAATATATGCCTCCATGTCAGTGGTACCTTCACACAAATGCAAGTCACCCATACCGCTTGCACTGATGCCCCGTAATACCAGGACAAATGTTTGCTTTTGCACCTGTCGCTGAAGAAAATCAAGTTGGTCCCTTTCGTCTTTGGGACTGAGAACTCGATGTCCGTTTTACCCAAAAACGAGCTGAAACATGGACTCGTCTGACCACAGCACACACTTCCACTGTCTTCTAGAGCATCTGAGACGAGCTCGGGCCAGAGAGCTCGCCGGCATCTCCGCACAGAACTGATGTATAGCTTTCTCCTTGCGGAACAGAGATTCAAGTGGCATTTCTCGATGCAGTGTCAGACTCAGAGGTTTCCTGCCTTGCACAACACACACTGGACTCCCTGAATCTTTTCACAATATTGTGTGTGGTCGATGGTGAAAGACATAACATCTTTGCAATCTTTAATTGAGAAATGTGATTTTTGAAAATTCTCATGATATTTGGCACAAAGTGGTGAGCCATGACCCATCTTTGCTTGCAAAAACTGAGAAGCTCCCTTTTCACCCTCACCTGTCACCAATCCACATGCTCATGTTTAAAAAGAGTTGAATAATCTAACCTTACAATCTTTTCACTTTTATTTTGCCTCTGTCCCAACTTTTTTGTAGTGTGTTGCAGCCATCAATATCAAAATGTGTTTATATTTACAA
The DNA here is from genome assembly GCA_030578255.1 of Tiaroga cobitis. Classification (NCBI taxonomy): domain Eukaryota; kingdom Metazoa; phylum Chordata; class Actinopteri; order Cypriniformes; family Leuciscidae; genus Tiaroga; species Tiaroga cobitis. Next base: position 8,699,775 of record CM060606.1, read on the forward strand.
AATACAATTATTTTGATCAGTGAAAACATTGGAAAACTTTTATTTGTACTTTTGTCAGTAAAAAAAAAAAAAAAAAAAAAAAAGGTTCACGAGAATTAAAATCACAGATTGTGAATTTTATTGCATTTTACAAAATGTCCCAACTTTTCTGAAAATGGGGTTGTAAATTGCAATTGTGGGGAAAAAAAATCAAATTTTTTCTGAAAACCACTGATCGTTTTGCTAGAGAACTCAACTTATTATTAGAACTTCTTATTATAAGATCTGAGGAAAGAAAGTCACAGTAATAATAATAATAATAATCGGGAAATCTTCATTTTTGGGTGAACTATTCCTTTAATGTTTATTTACTTATAATTATTATGAGGATTAATCTTTAACTCATTCAAATGAGATTTTTTCGTTTTTGCTATGGTACAGATTAGTGAAATCTACGATGAAGAACATTCGTCAACTACCTTTTTTTCAATGACTAAGACGAGATGATGATGAGATGACACCAACACCATTACATGACTAAAACAATATCGTTGACGAAAAAACACGAGACTAAAATGGTTAAATAAAAATGACCCAAATCTGTTTAGTCAGAAACAAGAGACACAAGAACTGTGAACTCGAGAACAGTCTTCGTGGATGAGCATTGCAGAGGTGGACGAAGGCGAATCAAATATGATAAAACCTAAAAAGTAAATTTGATACAGGACTAAGATTAAATTTTAAAAAGAAATAGCTGACTAGTACAGAAATTGGCAGCGATAATGTTTGTTTGCGTTTCTAACGCCATCCCAGTGTCTGTGACTATTTTCATGGCGAGAAAAATTTATGGTAAAACTATTAGGCGTTTACAATTTACTTTTGCTAAAAACTCAAACTATATTCGGTTTAACTTTGTTACAAATTTCTTCAAAAGGGCTAACTGAATAAAAAAAAGGTTTCTCACAGGGTTAAAACCAGCACAATCTAATAAAACATGCTTCTTCAATGATAAAGAGTTTTGACAGAAAGAACATTTTGGTGGATCTTCTCCTAATATTAAAAATCCTGGAATGGCCTATTCTGTAACGGGTATAAACTATCTGGTCCCATCGGTTTGAGATTTGAGATTCTTCCAACATTGGGGCTGATTTCATGAAGTTTGTTCATAGTATATAAATCCCATTCTGTTTGCCATCTGTTATTAATAGAAGTGAATTATTGATTTTAGATCCAAAGCAGGTACTGTGCAAATTGACGTCTACTGATAACTCCTCTTTTGCAGCAGAGTCCGCTTCCACAGTGTCCAGGCACCCAACAAAACCAGATGCAGTTTATAAAGAAATATTACAAGTCTGGGTGATCATTTTTAAGAGGTGACATTGCTTGGAAACTTTACTTTGAATCTGTAATGATTCGAAAATGTCTCTGTTGCATAGTAATTAGGGCTTTGACTTTTGCCCAAAAATCATATTCGAAGTTCGTTTGTTTATTACTATTCGAGTATATGCAAATATTAATTACGAATATTAATTATTAATATTTTGACCATTAAATGCCGCGGCGCTATGGCTGGGCTAAGGGGGCTAAGCCCTGAATGTTTTAAAGCCCCAAATATTTTGTTACCTTGTCTTTCTCATAGAGCAAAACAATTAATCAGAAAAACAAATGTGAATAAGATTACAGCTGCAGCGATTAACTTACCTAATCATGAAAAAGGCATGCTATTACAGTTTTATTTATATTTTTACCTTTGCATAATTGCAACGTGCTTTTGCAGCGTTGAGCATTGTAGACAATCACAGACATGTCTGTTGAACGCATCGGCCAATCAGATGCGTTTAAATGAGTTCATGTGCTGAAGAATGAAGATGTGTTTTGCGCGAGCTCACCGTCACCGAGATCTACACTTTTCGCAAACCTGTCATTATTATTGCCAATAAACTTAAGATGCAAATAAGATATTCTTCTCGGCAATGTATTTGACAGCCTTGATGCTGCTCTGATGCACTCCATTACGCACCGCTCTGTTTGTTTTCATGATGACTAAAAGTTCAGCGGTCTAACGTTAGCTCATCGATGTCAAAATGATTAAAGAAGCCGGGGCTTACCGTTCACAGAAGGATGTTAACAGTGAACAAATACCTGGTAAAATGTAAGTAATGTTAGCGCCACACGTTGCTTTTCAAATTGTCAGGAGTGTAGATTTCAAACTCTCCGTCAGGAGTGGTTGTTGTAGGCGTTGGCGCGGCCATTGTTTTGATATACAAAATAGGCGCTGCGCTAACCAGGACACTAACGTCACCTACAGGAGCCCAGATGACCAATAATTGCCTTGCTAATTAGCTTGTGATTCACAACTTCACCAGGCGTGAAAAAGCCTCGGAATCTGAATTGAAAACAACGTTTACATGCAAACACATTTACAAAAAATAATGCCCATAACAGGTTCGAATATTAAAGGCTGCCTAATATTCGTTCGAATATCATTATTTTTTTAAATATTCGAATTCTATTCGAATAATGAAGTTCGGAGTCAAAGCCCTAATAGTTATATATATATATATATATATATATATATATTAGGGCCGGGAGAAAAAAAATCGATTCACCAAGCTCTCGCGATTTTTTTTTTTTACTATTCTAAAAATCTATTTTTTTATTCCAGAATCGATATTAATTCAAATTCAATTGCTTTATTTTTGACCTTGCTTGTAGATGAGGTTGACAGAATTTAGCCACTTGCGTTCCAACAGAGGATGAAATGTGTCGTTATCTATGAGTTTTGAGTGATGTAATATCCCAAGTGGACACGTGGAAGAGACGTGAGACTAATGGCGCTTTTCCATTACCAGTACCAGCTCGACTCGACTCGACTCGCCTTGGCTCGCCTCGACTCGGCTCGCTTTTCGCTCCGTTTTCCATTGCAGAAAGTACCGCCACAAATAGTACCCGGTCGTCATAGCGACGCCTTTCGTTCCTCATTGCCCTATCAAGCTCTCGCTGGATCCTCTCTTCGGCAACCAAACAAAGGAAAGTCTGCACCTCCTCGTTTGACCACGGCGTATTCTTCCGAGTTGCCATAATAATAGTAGTAAGTTTAGTAACTCTGGCCAAACTATTTAAAAATGGCGGGGTTATTTATTCTGGATACTCCATCTGGCGCGTGCAATGATGACGCAGATTCTCTGTGACCAATCAGCAGTCGGCATTGTTTTCACGTCACATTTTAGTATCGCCTTAGCTCGCTTAGAACCTCGCCGGAGGTGGTACGAAAAAAAGTACCCGAAAGCAGGTACAGGTACAACTTTTACACAGTGGAAAAGCAAACAAAGGCGAGGCGAGTCGAGTCGAGCCGAGCCGAGGCGAGCTGGTACTGTGTAGTGGAAAAGCGCCATTAAGCACTGAAAGCCCTCGCTCTACTGAGAGAGAGATAAGACAGTAGAGCTGCACGATTCATCTTTAAAAGACTGTGATCTCCATTCAAACACCCACGCGATCTTCCAATTCATCTGTCTATGGCGCTGCCGCTGACCCGGAGAGAGTTGTCATGAAACCGCTTCACAAACACTCTTTTCAACCTCATAGTATCATTATTTCTGTGATCGCAATTCTTAAAAAAAAAATATAAAAAAATAATTGCAATACATATCGTATCGGCACCCAAGTATCGTGATAGCATCAAATCGGAAGATAGGTGTATCGTCCCAGCCCTAATATATATATATATTAGGGGTGTAACGATACACGTATTCGTATTGAACCGTTCGTTACGAGGCTTTCGGTTCGTTTTCGGTACGCTTTTTTGAACCGAACGGTTCGTTGGACCATTTTTCCTGCCGACCAAAATTTCGTTATTTCAAATGTAGGCGCGTTACGCGTGGGCAAGCGTGCTCATAATGTGAGAGACGCTGGCGTGACCACAACATTGCCCAACATCAAATGGCAAACGTAATGCAAGCGGAACGAAACTGAGCTGCTCGTTATTGTGTGGTTGTAGGACCGTTTATCAGTTTGGACCAATGCAGCGCGAGCCGATCTTAATCATCAGCACTGTCACTACACAGCGAGATCCAGTAAAGAAAGCATTCGCCACTGAAGTAATGACATCGCTGCGAGATCTAGTGAGAAACATTCACATTTCTCCGTTATTAACGGATCAAACAGCGCTGACGTGGAAACCAGGAAGAAACATTGTGCCATGAATGAACTATTCAGTGTCCACAGATCAGCAACATTCACCATGGGTTTACTGTAGTAACACTACTAACTGTAACCATGGGAGTTTGGCAGGAATAGTCGGCTATAATGCTTTCAAGTAACATCACGTCGGTTTTATTTCGACATTAATACAATTGCTGCCCTCAAATGTTAATCTGAACTAAAATAAACCTGTTTATAACTACTACAATATTACATTTCATTTTTCCAAGGAGCTGTTTTGTTTTATATGGTCCTAAGAAAAGTCAAGTATAGATCCATCATTGCTCAAAGTAAAAAAAAATCATACTTTATGATGTTAGTTTTAATAAAAAAAGATTTTTTTTTTAATAAAATCTATTTTTCTGCCATTTCTTTCTTTTTGCCGTATCGAAAACGTACCAAACCGTGAAACAAGTGTATCGTATCGAACCGAACCGTGAATTTTGTGAACCGTTACACCCCTAATATATATATATATACCAATATATATAAATAGTCCAATGCCAAAATGATAGCATTTGCTTCTACTGTAAAAATTGAGCATTTTAGGGATGGATATTCCTCTTTTTGATGGTCAAATGCAGATGAAACACGGTCCTCGGATTTTGATCCGTCAGTATGTATGTATATATATATATATATATATATATATATATATATGAAGTGTTGAAGAGGAGTTGCTGTAGCGATAAATGTCAAATTTGACTGCTATTGGTAGCGACTACTGAAAATTAAAACTGGACACTGGAATAGTAAACTGGATAGTCTTTCACTATAGAATGCCCATTCCTGTGTTATTCAGTTATGAATGTATCATATATAGAATAAGAGGAATAAACTAGTACGTACCTCCAGTTCGGTTTCTTCCTCTGGAAGTCCCAGAAGTCCCTTCAGCTCCTCGTCGTCACCAGTTTTACTTTCCCCGACGCCAGAGCCCGGCTGACTCTGAGGTTTCTCCCGAATGGTGTAGACGCGCGTGGACGCGCCAAACGACATAGTTGAGTCGATGGGAACCTGCTGGGGCTTGTGGGGCTCCAGGCGAATGTGTCCCAGGAACGTACCATGTGCTGCATGACATCAACATACATGCTTGTTTAGAGTCCTGTATATTGTTAATCTGACTGATAAATGTTTCTCATTGGTCTAGATGCACTTACTGCTGTTGAGGTCGATGAGAAACACCCGTTTCAAATGCCTGTGGTAGACGAGGGCCGCATGCACGCGAGAGCACGACTGATGGTCGATGGTGAAGTCACAGACATCTGGGTTCCTCCCAAACAAATAATACTTCTTCTCATCAATGATCAGTTTCTGCAGAGAGAGCGCTTTAGTCGGCTGTTCACATTCAAACTTATTTTTTGTGCCCAAAACTACTTTGTCAACACAAACAATCAGACACAATTGGGCAGAATGACCGCATATAAATTAGGACTGTAGAAATGAGTTGACCATTTAATAACTGTCTCTTTTGGATTGTGTCCAAGTTACAAGAAAAGTTAAATAACTCGTATATAATGGAAAATAATGGAAATAAGCCAAGTGAAAAAAACATGTTTTTTTTTTTTTTTTTTTGCAACAGAAATATCTGAAATATTTCATAATGTTGCTTTGTTTCTCAAAATCCTGCAACTTTAAATTTTGAATACCAGAAATTAAGGCAAGACACCACAGTCAAAACCATTGTTTTGTCAAGCACTGGTACATTTTGGGGTAAATTTACCAATAACATCATCATATTTCAGACTAGTTGAAAAAACATCCAAAATACATATTTAAGTGTTTATTTGATTATATTTGTAGATTTACATGATAATACATATCTTTAAAGGTGGTTCTCTCAAAATGACTTTGTTTCTCCTGCACCGAGACATAAATCTCCACGTCAGCATCAAATTTTAGTTTTATTCCTATAAAACTGTAAAGTTTTTCCATCCAGTTGACAGTATTTTCATATGTATGGCATGATAAAGAGAGATATCCAAAATCCCCTCTGTAAAAACCTTTAAAATGTCAACAAAATCAAACAAAATGTTCAGCCTGGCTTCGTGTCCAGATTTCAGTGCTGTAAATGTAGGCATAGATGATGCCTCATATTTAAACATAACATCTCAGGAAACTTGTACAAAATGTAAAGTCTTAATGTACTGTGATTAATCAACTTGGGAAGTATGGTGATTTATATTAGTTAACAATGTTACCATATTCACCTGTGGGGTCTTGCACTTGTGGCACTGTATATAAACCACTATACTGCAATATATTCAGTGTCCATGATATAAAATTACTCATAGCATCACAGTATTTTGTCAAACGACCCAGTACACATAGCAAGTCATGATGTGCCCTGGAGTTATAACACCTGAGGAGTGACTCCTCTCTCAGAGCTTAAATCTCAGGGTCTTGTTTCTCTAGCACCGGTTTTGGACCTGAAAGCCACCATCATGCACGCATCAGTGTGGGAAAAATAAAAAACTCAACTGAGCTGCAGGCGGTCAGGTCAGTATCTGGTGCATCGCTGTCGCATGTTGGACAAGCGGCCATTCTTTTTTTTTTTTATAAAAAGGATTGGTTTGCCCAAATAAATAAATAAAACATATGCTATTGTGTTATGTATGTCATATGGCCCATTAGGCATACATATACATATATATATATACATACAGTACTGTGCAAAAGTCTCAGGCACGTTAGTATTTCCACCCCCAAAAAATAGCTTTAAGCCAGTGGTTTATATCATTTGCTGTAGTGTGTCAGTAAGAAATATCAGTTTACAGAAAAAACTGAGATAGACTAAATCCAGAAGAACTGCCGCAACGTTTCCAAGATGTTTGAAGAAATCGACCTGCAGTACAGTACTGTGAAAAGTTTTTAGGCACTTGAGTAAAAACACTGTAAAGAAAGGATGCTTCTATGATGTAATAAATAGATTTGTTTAAATCGTTTAAAATAGCTTTTGTCCAGGTACACTTACACATAGTTTTTCAGGTAGATTTGCAGTAAAGTTTCTTCAAGCGTCTTGGAGACGTTGCTGCAGTTCTTCAAAGATCTCACAGGATTATTACAATTAATAGCAAAAGGAATATTTGGAAATGTAAACTGATATTTCCCACTGACACACTACAGAAAATAACGGGCTTAAAACCATTTTAACGTGGCATCTAACGTGACTAAGACTTTTGCACAGTCCTGTATATATACATTATATAATGTATATATAGTATTTTTGGGGGTGTGGTCACTTTGCATGGGAAAGACTTGCATCAAGAATCTTTAAAAATTATTTTCACTTTTGTCTTCCATATAACAGCATAACGTTACAGGTTTGGAACGACACAAGGTGGAGTACTTAGAACAATTTAATAAATATGTGATGGTTAAGTTCTCATTAACAAGATTAAGTTATTAACCAATATTTTTAAAAATCAGTGCAATACCTCAACAAGTTTGTCTCCTTTCACCACGTCCAAATGCAGTCCTGCTGGAGGCTTCCCTGCCCTGGAAGGAGAAACTCATGAACTCATCTCACTCCACAAATCACCCACTGTGCAGATTATGATCATAACTAAAGCATTTGGCTTCTGGGATGTTGCCTAGTTTGATCAATTAACATTAATATACTCTTCTACACAAAGAATGCTCTTTGTAAAACAAGTTTCAGTTCCATTAGTGTGACGGTATATCTGCTAATGAGCAAGAGCTAACAGTTCGGTGTAAGATTATTGTTTTAATGCTGGGTAAGAATAAGCCTTTTTCATGCACTAAACCTAGCATGTACTGCAGTGTTTTTATTTTTATATTACCATGACGGACAGTCGAAATTTGAATTCATCTCTGTAGTATTTGTTGCCATTGTCACACATTCTTCAATGCTATCGACACGCCGAGCATCCTGGGTAAGCTGCTAAAACGGCACGTCTTCCGGCTCATGAATATTAAGGACGTAACGCGTATTTCTCTCAGTAGTCGTAACTGATTGGCTTAAAGGCATACGTGAGTAAGTGAGCGTCAGGTCAAATGGAGAATTAACGAATCCCTCTGTGGTGAAAGACTGAACGTGTGTGAACCATAGAAATATAAACATAGATGCCTCATTATGGGCCGTTCTCATCATAGACAGTATAAGAAGTGGACAGAGCCATCTCATTGGAACTCAGTTGAGCACTTCCGTTCCTGACGCGCAGACTCAAACCGACTCAAACTAAGCTTGATGACGTGAGCAACCTGTCTGACAGACGTGAATCTTCTAGTAGCTGTGCGTGAAAATTGCCAACGTTAATCTTGCAGAGACGGGGAACTTGAGCAAAGAGTTCTTTGGCGTGAGTGAGCAGGAGTAAGTATTCCGTTGCTTTTATGGACTCATTATCTATGGGCTTCTCCCTTGACGGGACGTCCCCCCGATTGCCCGCGAGCTTCTCCTCCTGTCTGTACGGTAATATCTGTACAGCGCGACAGAGAGTCGAGTGGTTATGACGCAATCGTTAGCCTATTTTTACTAAATCTGTTTCTACGGGGCCATAATGTAACATAGAAGGTAATGGGGCCCTTTATACATTGTCGTGTTTCTTTAGAAATAAATAATGGACAAATGGAGTCTTTAAACGCCTCAGATGTAAAGTTATTCGCTGTCAAAGTGACGCCAAAATGAATGGGAGTCCATGGAAATGCTAACGCAAGTGAAGTTCTGCTACCACATGGCGGCACCCGGCCGGCTTCAACTTCCGGTTGATGGATTACCCCCTTGGGTTCTCATAAGCCGTCCGCCATATTGTAACTGATTGGCTTAAAGGCATACGTGAGTAAGTGAGCGTCAGGTCACCGTTGACCGTTGCAAGATGGCAGACGCACTGACGTGCATGGAGTGCCGAAGTTACGACGTCACTCTGTAGGCCAAAACGCGGAAGTGAGTTAGCATTTTAGCTTCCCGGTTCCCTCGCTCTAAAGTCTATGGGATTTTTGAATGGGTTTTTGCTAAATCGCCTGAAATAAGGTCTGCGGTGCACAAAGCCTCTAAATATTTTCACGTTTTGATCTATGACATAGAACACACAGTTATAACCTGCTTGTGTTTTTTTAAACTTTATTGTGTCTGCTTGTGTTTTTTAAAAACTTTATATAGGCTTCAAAATGTATACATTTTGGATTAACTTGTAAAGATTATCTTGATAGACAAAACGTGTAAGGGTCACAACTCTTTGTTAAACATAGATCTTATTTTGTGCGATTTTCCAAAAGTCTATGGGGAAAATGCATAGCTTTTCGATCGAGGGAACCCATGCGCCGCTAGCTTCCGAGTTGGCCTACAAAGTGACGTCATCACTTCGGCACTCTATTTTGGGTCTATGTATATACTGCTATGGTGGGAACACCCTTTTAGGGAGGTTAACCAATCAATACCAGCATTACTCAATTAATATTCATGAGCTAAGCCTTCGCCATAAAAGGATTTGTAATTCCGGGAGATAGTTGTATATAATAGACAGTTGTGGTCACACAATTGAAACCACATAAACATTTAATGTTATGCAGTTATTATATGTTGAAACAAAACATACAAGTATAATAAATACATTAAATCGAATATTTAAATAAAACATTAAATTAAAATATAAAAGGCTGTGCGCAGTTCACTATATAGTGTTTGTGGTTTCTGGGTGAGTCACTTTTGAGACTTCCTCTCTCGACTATAGTGTTCGTGTGTGAAAATAGCAGATCAGCGCAGTGTGTGACTGTCCGCCGTGAGAGATGGGAGACCTCCAGTCCTTGCGAGTCTTTATCAACTGTCTGGATCAGCAGTCTCTGCCCCGCGTCCTACAGGTCTGCTCTGGGGTTTATTTCCAGGGTATGTTTCATGCTTTTATCCTCTCTGCATATTCTGGATGACACTTTTTCAAATGAGAAAAAATGTATTTTGCATTGTAATTGTTCATTCAAATATTAATTAATTAGTTAAACAGAAGTGATTTGACATTTGGCATTATTATGTGTTTATGTTCACACTTCACACTAAAGTATGTTTTGTTGTTATTAAAATGGCTGTAAAGGTCCTTTCGACCACAAACAGGACATGAACCTTTTTTTCCCCATCGACGTGGTTTATGCCGTGCGCCTTCACTATAAGTGACTATATGACCGGATCTGGTTTAGTATTGTTTGTCTCAAATCAAAAGTGAACAAAAAGAACACCACAAAAACACAGAAGATTGCCCATGACTGCATAAATCATGCATTAAATCAGTGGTTGTCAGCTTTTTTCTGTTTGTCAGATTTTACGGTCAAATGGTGAAATCAAAGGTAGTTTGTTATTCGAAAAAAAAAACCCAAAACATTCCCAAACCGAAATGTATTAAAATTAATATCTTGATTTTGAGAATGAGGGCATGTCTCACGACCTGTCCAGGTTGGCATCTGCCTGGTTGGCTTCTAAAGTGACAGATATATTTGCACTAAACTATTGAGATTGATAAGACGCCTTTGACATCAACAACAAGAAATTAGTGTTTTCTTTTCACTTTTAAAAGATGATCAGCCTGTTTATTTTCCTTTCCTTTATATAATTATACACTGAATTGTTTAATTTGAATAGTTTGTTTTCACCTGCTGCAACAGATTTTTGGGTTGCAAAAGTTGAAATGCACTGCTTTAAATAACGAGAATGTATATTTGAGTGAAGTACAATAATGAATTTACTTTCAGAATTCAATGTAATAAAAAAATGTTCTGACTCCCTATGCCATGTTTGACTACTTTTAAAATGAACGCAGATGGTTATGCAAATAGGACATGATGATGTGTTATTTTCAGGGTCCGTATATGAGCTTTCGGGAAGTGAAGTGTGTTTATCTACTGGAGATTTGGCGAAGATCATTGGCTTACAGCTCCTGTCTGTATCTTGTGAGGAGATTGACACTGGAGCTTCATATGAATTGCCTACTGACTATTCAGGTTAGTCTCTAAACAACAGCAATACACACAAACTAGAGTTGATTTCAATAACTATCTGTATTATTCAACATATGGTTACATTAGCGTATAACAACCCAAATGATTAGAGGTAAACTGGGACAGGATTCATGGAGACAGGGATAGCTGCAGGTCGGAGTAATGGGTAATGTGCCGAACAACAGAAACTAAACCCAATTGGCCATGGAGGGATATATAAAAGATTTTGATATAAATATGGTGGGTAACAAGATTAATTTGGAAGCGAGGGTTTACAGATCACAATGCAAACGGGAGAAACCTCATGTTACGGTCGTACTGTAGATGACGACATCCAGGATCAACACTGTTCATGTACCGCAGGGTAAAATTAAATTCATTTACATTTAACCAGTTTAATATATAGAGGCACTGAATTGTAGACCAGTCTGTACATGACTTGAGAACAGTTAGCTATTTAGGTTTGTACGTTAGCATGGACTCACTAACTTTAATTGTAACTTAATGAGAGTATGACAACCAGAAAATGACCGTTTTCGTCTTCATTGGGATTGGGGTTGAATCCTTAGGGATCCAGGTTAATGTGCCCACATCATTGGATTAATACACTTAGTCCAAAACAGACATTTCGCTCTGTCTTGTTTGGGTTTAGGAAATGGAATAAATTTAATCCCATTGCCCATCTCAGGATACCTGGAATCAGTGTTACAAGTAACCCAGGCACATCGTTTTGCCATTTTTGTAGCATAAACAACATCAAACCGGTGAGATCTTTGCATCTTCCAATGTTTCTCTATGGCGCCGAAACCTAAAGATGTCCGAGTTCCCCATGCAACTGATACTCAACTGCCATTGGCTCATCTGCGTTCGAGGGGAGGGGCTTACCAATAGGTCAATTGTAAGACCTTTCGGCATGCCAATTACTCCAACCTACAGATACCCACACCTGTCTCTCTATGAATAAGTCATGATGCTAGTTCTTCAACTTAAGCTCAAGCTGGCTGTTGTCCTTTTGGCAATTAATTTCTAAACCAAAAGCTAGGGCAAGTTTATTGATTTTCCCACACTGTGAATCTCTCTAGGCCAGTTCAGACTCGTCGCTGAGGACCTCCCGTACAATGCAATAGAGGAAATTGTGGGTCTGTGTCCTGTTGGAGTGGACGCCTGTGGCTCCTTCATCTTCACAAGCAGAGAGGAGTTGACTATAGACAACTTCACAGTCCCCGCCGGAAAAAAGTTGACCCTGGTTTCAGTGGAGGCCGCTGACGATGGAGAAAGACTTGCACGGTGTCATGTGGTGGGGCAGAACAAGGCGTCTGCAGAGATACTCCTTCCTCTATCCCTCAAAGGAGAGTTTTATGAGTACGAAAGTGACCGTGGTTTCACTATACAGGAAATCATGTCATCAGCCAGGCTGAGCTGCCGCCGCTTCCGCAGCACAAATATGAAGAACTGCGGAGCCTTGATGGTTTTCAGCCCGGTGTATGAAATTAGCGCCATTATGCATAGTAAGTCCAACAGTGTTACTTTACTTGAGAAATCTTTGTCAAGTCATTTTTCCTCTGACATGGTGCTGGTGCCAAAGCCAGATATGTAACTGTCCAGAACAAAGAGTGCTGCAGTTTTGACATATTTTTGTAGGCCGGTGTAGTGACAAATGGGGTCCCCATCGAAATCGCGTCTCCTTTAGGACTCCAAGCGATCACATTGGTTCAAACTGCTTTTAATAGGTTCTCTCTTTAGCACCTGATTACGATTCCAACAAAATTCATGTTATGATAAATGCTGTTTCAACTACGTTATATAATGTCCAATTATGATGGCTTTAATGTTCCTGACAACTTCTGTAGTCCCACTTAGACTCTTGATAGCAACTGCATTTTTCAAGACAAATAAAACCTTTAAAAAAATCACAAGGGCCTGTTTTCACAGACAATGGTTAAGCTAAATGCATGCAGATTAAAATGCATGTTTGAGCTGTTTTAACTGAAAGCAACTTGCACTGAGATATCTTAAAATATATCAGCACCATTGTTTTGTCTCAAAATGCACACCAGTAATGTTTTTTTTTTTTTACTCGAAGTCACATTTATAAAAGATACTTGAATGTCCTAATTTAACTAAGCTCTACTACTGGCTTAATCTAACCCCTGTCTGTGAAAGCTGAGGAAGTATTACTGATCATTTTATGTCATAGAATAAAACGTGAAAACATCCTGAACTTGTGTTCACCATAAACCTTATTTAAAGGGTTAGTTCACCCAAAAATGAAAATTAAGTCATTAATTACTCACCCCCATGCTGTACCAACCCCGTAAGGCCTTCGTTCGTCTTCGGAACACAAATTAAGATATTTATGATTAAATCAGCTCCAATCCTTATTAAAACACCTGAACCAGATAAGCAAGGTCTTGAGGATTACTAGAAACATGTAGGCATGTGAGTTTGGGCAAGTTGGATCTAAACTCTGAGATATTGGCCCTCCAGGAGACGATTTGTGAACCCCTGTCATACAGGCTTGATACATGAAAATGCTCCTGGAATTAATGATTGTTAATGATTTTTACCTTTAGTGAGGAAGAACGTGGTCAAGTTCCCCTCCAGCCTGGAGGTGGATGTCCAGGACGTGACAGAAGAGTTCCAGGATTTAGTGTTCATAACTCCGCTATCACTGACTGAAGTTGCAAGTCAGTCAAAGGAGTCCTTCCCCACTATGGCAGAGATCCTTGATAGCCCAGAAGGCGATCAGTTTTTTAACAGCAGCTGGTTCAAAGAACTGCAAAGTGGAAGGCAACTCGTGTTGCATGAGTGTGGCCACACAACATTTGTATTAGCCTCGACTCCAAAGGGAAAGAAGGGAAAACAGTACTACTTCATCTCAGAGAGGTATGGTGGACGAATGAGAAGAAGGGCCCGGGAATTCGGATCAGTGTACGAGCTATACTTGGGATCCTCTCAGTCTCCAGGTTTGAAAGTTAGTGTGACTAGGCATTGCGAGGCGGAAGAGGAAGAGAGAATCCCTGCGCTCAGCGTTGGCGAGCAGCTAGAAGTGTTAAGGTTGGATAGCCCCAAGGATAAATCTGGAGCTGCTCAGAAAGTAGAAAGTCTAATTTGTAAACGTACTATGGAAGTGGACGACGAGGATGATGAAGAAGATGACAGTGAGGAACTCTCTCTGCCACTGTTTATGGCAGGTCACTTTGTGGAAAAGCTTTCAGACAACAAGAAGTATAAGCTAACAGATTTAATGAGCAGCTCTTTTCCTCTGGATGTCAAAGTGGTGACACGGGATAAAGACCTAGAAAAAGATCCCCTGATGGGGTTAACAGCACTTAAGCTTGAGGAGACTTTCACAGAGACCATAGTATTGGCAAGCCTATCCAATAAACCAGATTGGTGTTTTGAGATGCCAGTAAGTTGGTTAAAAATGTCTCTCTGTTTCACCTCTGATCATCTGCCGTGGTCCAGTGATGAACCGCCAGACCTTCATATAGAGACGGTCACTGAGGTGACAGAGAAATTCTACTATGAATATCACAAATGCATAAGCAAAACTGAGGAACCCCCTCCTCGTCCACCAAAGAGGAAACCATCCAGTTCAAAAGCACCTAAGAAGCCCCCCAAGTCAAAAAATATATTACCAAAAGTAAGGAGCAATGTGACCGAACAACTGGACGACCTCTCGCTTCATCAGACAAAGGGTAAACGGGCCCCTGCACCACCTCTGCCAGATGATGTAAGCACACACTTTTATTCACCCAACTAAAATAGAAATTAGGAATCAAACAGTAATGGTTTTGTTACATTCTCAGATAAACTACAATAGGATTATCTATTACAGCATTTCCCAAATTCCCCTCCCTGGTTAATGTTTATGATGAGATGGAAAAATCAATTGCTTACATACTTCAAGTTATGGTCATGGTCAAGTTAACAAGCACAGTAATCAATTCTTTATAAAGGAATAGTTCACCCAAAAATGTGATCATCTTGTCCAAAATCCATGACTTTTTCTGTGAAACAAAAGTTATGCTTAATTATTAGCATGGCATTTGCTTTACAATGAAAGTGTTTGGTAATGGACGCTGTCAAACTCCAAAAATGACAAAGCACCATACATATTGTCAGTGTTGAGTGGTCTCTCAACTCTTTTCAATTTCAATATCAATAATTAGACCTGATTATATGTTGTTGTTGTTTTTTTTAGAAACTTTAGTTATTCATACATTTACACTCACCTAAAGGATTATTGGGAACACCATACTAATACTGTGTTTGACCCCCTTTCGCCTTCAGAACTGCCTTAATTCTACGTGGCATTGATTCAACAAGGTGCTGAAAGCATTCTTTAGAAATGTTGGCCCATATTAATAGGATAGCATCTTGCAGTTGATGGAGATTTGTGGGATGCACATCCAGGGCACGAAGCTCCCGTTCCACCACATCCCAAAGATGCTCTATTGGGTTGAGATCTGGTGACTGTGGGGGCCATTTTAGTACAGTGAACTCATTGTCATGTTCAAGAAACCAATTTGAAATGATTCGAGCTTTGTGACATGGTGCATTATCCTGCTGGAAGTAGCCATCAGAGGATGGGTACATGGTGGCCATAAAGGGATGGACATGGTCAGAAACGATGCTCAGGTAGGCCGTGGCATTTAAACGATGCCCAATTGGCACTAAGGGGCCTAAAGTGTGCCAAGAAAACATCCCCCACACCATTACACCACCACCACCAGCCTGCACAGTGGTAACAAGGCATGATGGATCCATGTTCTCATTCTGTTTACGCCAAATTCTGACTCTACCATCTGAATGTCTCAACAGAAATCGAGACTCATCAGACCAGGCAACATTTTTCCAGTCTTCAACTGTCCAATTTTGGTGAGCTCTTGCCAATTGTAGCCTCTTTTTCCTATTTGTAGTGGAGATGAGTGGTACCCGGTGGGGTCTTCTGCTGTTGTAGCCCATCCGCCTCAAGGTTGTGCGTGTTGTGGCTTCACAAATGCTTTGCTGCATACCTCGGTTGTAACGAGTGGTTATTTCAGTCAAAGTTGCTCTTCTATCAGCTTGAATCAGTCGGCCCATTCTCCTCTGACCTCTAGCATCAACAAGGCATTTTCGCCCACAGGACTGCCACATACTAGATGTTTTTCCCTTTTCACACCATTCTTTGTAAAGCCTAGAAATGGTTGTGCGTGAAAATCCCAGTAACTGAGCAGATTGTGAAATACTCAGACCGGCCCGTCTGGCACCAACAACCATGCCACGCTCAAAATTGCTTAAATCACCTTTCTTTCCCATTCTGACATTCAGTTTGGAGTTTAGGAGATTGTCTTGACCAGGACCACACCCCTAAATGCATTGAAGCAACTGCCATGTGATTGGTTGATTAGATAATTGCATTGAGAAATTGAACAGGTGTTCCTAATAATCCTTTAGGTGAGTGTATGTTGTGAATTAATTTTTTGGTAGAATTGAGAACATGTCGGTTCATCATCTCCACGGCATTATAGATGAAGAAAGACATTTCTACACAAAGAATCATGTAATAAAGCAACTAATAATTACATTTTGTCAGTGACAGAAATTTACTTTTTCATTAGGGGCTGATATTCGCCCCCTTAAATTGATTGCCAGGGGCATTTTTACCCTGGTCATTGCACATGGCATGAGTCAATTGAAATCAGTATCAAGACAATCATCTTGTCACTGCAAAAAGCTGCATTTGAAGTGGCAATTAGATGTATTTACACAAGTCTATTTATTGCAGTTAAGAGGGCAAAGGATGCATTTTCACAGCGACTACAAATGCATTGATTAATGAAAGAGATTGTTTTAAATCAAATTTGAATTAGAAGATATGAAATGATGGGGAAAAAAAGAGAGAACAGCCACATTTTTTTAAATTGCAACTGGTTCTAAGAACTACAAAGGAAATCATTCATTCAGGAATGAAGCAAGCGACTGGCTTGTCATTGATTAATTCACTAAACTATTCCATTCAAAACGGAGACAAAGTTCAGATAAGGCTTGGGAAGGCATTGCACGAATCGTATTGACCACTTTTATGGTGCTCTTATGTCATTGGAGAGAGTTTCCTCATTTTCATTGTAGGTAGCATGTCATTCATAATGGCATTACAAAATGCATGTTTGGAACAACATGAAGGTGAGAAAATTATGATCGAGTTTTCATTTTTGGATGAACTATTCATTTTTCTCCTAAGAAGGTAAAAACATAAAGCAGCCCTTATGAAGTCTGCTATGGTAACCATGTGCATACTGAACAGGAAGAAATTGCATTGTGTTCCTCTTTTCCTCTTATTTAAGCTGACCCAGCAGCTTATAAATGTGACTCTTTTTTCCCTGTGCAACTCCCCAGAATCCAGACCAGCCCCCTCCACTCTTGCCTAGGAAAAGCATATCAATAGCGGAGAGCGTCAGCATGCCCAATATGTACGTGACAGGTCCCACGAACGCACGAAATGCAGGTTGGTTTGTCTTCACATTTAGATATTTAATACTTTCATGATTTTTAACATCTTTGAACAGCAACGACCCAAAATCAGAAAACTAAAATATGTAGATTTTAATCTGTTCCTTTTCTTTCCTTCCACCAAAAAAAGCAAGGGGACTCTCTGACTCTGACCACGACTATGAGTCTATCGAGGACACATTTAAAAATCCCCATGAAAGCATGTTCTATTAGAACAAGGACACTTTTTATTCATGTTAAATGAATACAGCTACTGTGTCTTCATAACAAGAAGTGTAACTCAAACTCAAAGAAATCAAACAAAGTACCAGCCAATATGGAGTCTCCACAGCACAAATATGAAATACTTTTCTATGCATCTAAATACTCAAAGTTGTGCCAATCCACGCTTTAACAAATATACACGTTTAATGTAAATTAGGCAATGTCGCTTGTACTGCTTATTCTTTAGCACATGCTGAAATGTAAAGAACAGAATTAAGTTTGTAAATGTGTATGCTTTTAATAAAAAAATACCAAAAAGAACTGAAATATATGGTTATATATATTTTTTGCTTGTTTTCCTTAAACTACACAGATAAGAAATGGGCTTATTGAGGTCTGGTAACAGATATGACAGAAGGGTAATTAGGCTTCATTGTCTGTTGATCTGAAGTGGTCCTCATCAATGGTGGAGAAAATGTGTCCCTCGTTGCTGAGAAAGTCCACAATTTGCCTGTAAACGGGTAAAGAGAAGCAAGAATCAAACAGCAGTTAAAGGACTTTTCGTGACAGTTGAATGTGCAGTAGACAGATAAGAGACTTCATCTATCTCATTTTTTCAGTTCTGAATAAGGAATAGATTCACTTTGAATATCAGCTTGGGTTGTGTTTTTTTATGGCTTTTGCACTGTCTCAGTTCAGTGTTAAAAAAAAAAGGTATTGACAAGTGTTTGCATATTGTGAGCTGTGAAGCATTTGGTAGGAAATGAGTAAAGGACAACAATCCAGTCAACTCCAAACTAGATTTTTAGGCCTATTTTGAATTTTACTCGAATACAAATAGAAATACTTTCCCCCCTCAACAAATACAAATACAGATACAAATACCGGCTGCTTTGCACACCCCTACTATTCACTAACGCTCCAGTGGGCGGCGCTAAAGACGCGCTGATGTAAACGTAGGCGTTGATATTCTTCTGCAAAGGCGGTCTTTCACTGTCATAAGTCTCCACTTTTTAGATCCTGTTGTTTTCTGACCGTGATTAAAAAAAAACACAGTTTTAGGAATAACAAGGAAGTTTTGAAACTTACAGGGTATTTTTATAGTATAATGAACTCTTAACGGTCAAACTGTTGTAACTGTCGTTTCCGTCACACAGCCGTGGTCCGTCCTGGAGAGGACTAATAATGAATACCGGTAATTATTTTCCAAATATGAATGTAATTATGATTAAAAATTATGATTATAATGACATTATCTACTGTTATCTTGAGATGTTTTATCTCGTAGCAAAACAAAACTCCACTCAGGATTTCCATCACCCGTGAACGCGCGTCGATCGTTGCCGGAAGTCAGATATTTTCATTTATAAAGTTTTAAATATGTATATTTTTACGACAAAACCGCACGGATTACCCTCAGAAGGCCTTCGTTTATCCCCCTGGAGCCGGATGGATTACTTTTGTGAAGGATGTATGCACATTTTGGGACTTGAAGGAGGTGGACCCCATTGCTTCTGTAGTGGCAATTTTAATGATATTCATTGATCTTTAGTAGATGATTCAAACATGTGTGTCTCTCACTTGTAGTGAGAGGATTCTGTTTATGTACCTGGGGAGGCAGAAGAGGGAGACACTCCAGAGAACAGACGAACAAGGACCTCTGACCTAGATGTCAGAAGGCCATTTGGTGCAGGGGAGCTTAGTGGGCCAACTAGTGACGTCTATGGAAAACTACTGGGAGGAAGGCTCTGGGGGGAAGAAAGGCCTTGAAACTAAGATAAAAGCTAGTTCAGTCTGTCTGGGGGGTGTGTCACTCTTCTGCACAGGGTAACAACTGTGTATTAGACTGCTCCTATTCTTGCAAGAATAAATACTTCTATTTTATATAATTTGACTCTGAGTGTCTCTTACGCAGTGATGTTTGTTTGAGAATTTTTGCCACAACAGTTTTGGTGTCAGAAGTGGGATTCCTTGAACGTGTTCCCTGGACCTGAGATCGGACGGTGTTTGGCCACCTGGACTAAGTAAGTTCCAGCTCTACCTCGTAAACTTGAGAGAGAGGGGCCGACCGATATCAGGGCCGGGAGAATCGACCACTGGAATCTAAAGAACCCGCAAGTGGCACGGAACAACATCTCTGGGTAAGCAAAGCAAATTCAGTTTAATAGAGGGGAAAGAGAGAAATTGAACCATATTGGCTGAGGGCTGTCTCTGTGGTGCGTAATCTGGATTTTAACTGAGATCTATAGATAGATCAAGAAGGTTTTAAACAGATACGAGAGAAAATTATCTGAGATGAACTGGGATTTGTAGCGGATCAAGAGGTTTCAAACAGATACGAAAGTATCTGAGATTAACTGAGATTTGTAGCGGATCAAGAAGTTTGCAAACAGATAGGTAACCTGAAAATCAGTTGTTCCACCACGGAGCAAATGGTTTTTTAGGTGCTGAAGCTAGTTAGGGGGAGCCAGAAAAGATTTTTTTTGGTAAACCTTAATTAGGAGGGCACTAACGAGTGCAACCCGACCGATTTGGGTTAAAAGAAAAAATCGGGTCTGTAACGGGGACGCCTGACAGATAAAGAGAACGCGCGGTGAGAAATCCACAGAGAACAGAGAGAAAAGCAGCCAGTATGGGGAAGTCTCAGAGCAAGCTTGCGAAATTTGGTACACCGGTGTTTTGTCAAATGAGGTATTGAGCGCCACAACATTAAAGATGGTGCGGGAATCAGTTGAACAGAGCAGTGAGAAACAAAAGTTGTGTCTGTGTTCAACATGTGTGTAAAAAAAATGTGAACAGATAATGGATTGTTGGCTTGAAGATAAAATGTCAAACTGCCAGGAGAAATAATGTTTTTTTTTACTTCTTCATCCAGTAAATGGATGCATGACATTAGATGTCTATAGAACTTAAATTTATATGACAAGGATTGTAGCAAGAAGCAATAAGGCTGTCTGTGTGAAATAGAGGGAACTGTAAGTGAGACTTGGTGGAAGAGGGAAGTGAAAAAACAAAAAGGTTGGTGTGTGAGATATGTGTGTGTGGGGATTGTTCAAACAATCATGTACTGGTTAGATAATGAAGGAACTGGCATGTTTGAGAAAAGAAAGGAGAGGATAATGAGGGAACTGGCATGTAGGGAAAAGAAAGGAGAAATATAGCAGAAAACTATATGTGATGAAAATAGACATGGTCTGACAGAATTTATGGAAGTCAAATTAACTGTTTAAATGGTGAAATGAAAAGTCAGTTTTAGAATAAAATAAGGCATTGTATGATTGACAGGGATTAACATGATATGAGGAATGTTTTAAGCAGAATGGGGAACAATTCTAGATTTTGATAAAAAAATGATTGAAATGATGATATATCTGCTTTATTTTATTAATGTTAAGAAAATAAGGGTATTGAAGCAAGTAGCTATAATGGTTGTCTGTGTAATTTACGGACTGAGTAATATAATCTGTTTTGGAGAAACAGTAGAGATAAGACTGAGACAACAATGTGATGGAAGAGGAAAGGCTTCAAACCAGTTGTAATGAAAATAATGATGTACAAATTGTTACACTTTATGAAGAGTAACGGAACAGTCCGGGAAAATAAATAAATAAATAGTGAGACAGAAGAGAGCAAATGCTGTAAACAGCTCTGCTCAGAAGATCTCACTTTGAAGAGATTTGCAGATGATGTTTTGTAAAAGATAAGCTGGGAGAAATGTGTAAAGACAGAAAACAAATTCGAATATTTTGAGCATTTTCTGTGCTGCTCATGAAATTATGTTCCGCCAATAAAATGATGAAGAGTATGATTTGGCTATTGTGATTAAATCCGCGACTGGTGGACTGTAAAAGAATACAGAGGACTGCTTATCAGTGGCTCTGTTTACATTCCTGAAATGGGACACACACTGCTTCAAGGGTGTGCAGTAAGTTGGAGCCGTTTGCAAGCTCACAGTGATCAAACTATAGTCAAGGACAGGTGTCTGATGCTGAAGTTGAGGCTGAAACAAATTCACTAGATGACAGAGAGTGTTTTAATGGTGGTCATCAGGACAATTTAATAGGTAACTAAATGCCCACCAAGGTGTTTGAAAATGTGATAGTGACACATTTCTGATAATAATGTGGGTTTGAAAGTAGATCAGTGTTTAAATGACGACAGTAACATTTTTCGTCTGAGAAATAAGAGATAAAAACAAGGTCGAAAGATTGAAGTCTTAAAGTGAATCCTATAAGAAAGAAAAGATCTATAAAAGTGAACTGATGAATACAGGTTGATGTAAAATTAATGACTCCAACAAATGTGAGTTGCAAAATATATCAAAGTAACTAACAGGATGATTGTGTTTTAATTAAACATTTTAGAAAGGGTTTAGATTAAGGAGAGAGACTAATCTCACGAATGATTTATAATAATTGCAAAAGATGTATCAAGCAGAGAGTGCTAGCCTTGTCAAAGTTAACGTAATTGAGAACTTGACAACTAAAATGCTGATTGAGAAATGTGAAACGTTATTGAGAACTGGAATAATTATTTTTATTTAAGATCAAGTAAGCAGAAGCAATACTGGATTAACAGTTGCTGAATGCTGATTAAACAAACAGCTTGAAAAGTTGAACATGAAAGAACTAGAAGCTGATGTTTTGCTTTCAAAACATAAGTTTATTATTGGCTGTAATGAAACAGTTTGCTTATCTAAATCTGATGTGTACTGTGGCTGAAAACTGCCAGTGCAACAGAGACTCAATCTGAGTGGAAATTTGTAATGTCTAAATAAAGACAACTATAAAAATTATGTTTATTTGGAAACACATGTAATTTCTGGCAAATATGCCTTAAGCTGGGATAAAGCTATAGGATGGTAGATAAAAGTTTGATGTTAGAAGTTTATGAGAGTGCAGTGTGCCAGTCCTGAATGCCTCAGAGTCTCTCTCATTCAATGTCAGCTCAAAGCTGTTATCTGTGATAAGCTATTTGTAGTAAAGCACAGTTTCAGTTGAAGAATCATAGAGACAGAGATGTTTAAAGAAACAATTGCCATAAAGGGCAATTTGTATTTGTAAATGTAAAACTGAATGACTTTAAAGAAGTCTTTAAAATAATAATGCAGAACTTGAAGACATTTTATTTTATTTTAGGACCAGTAACTTCTTTGTCTCATTTAGTCTCCACCATTCAGGACTGATGGCTCCGTCTACAGGTAAAGTTCACTGAACGTACGGATGATCCAAATTCGCTGAGTATAGTCTAAGCAGCTAGGGTTTCTGCTTTTAAGATAAAATAATGGATTTAAGTGATTAAATACTGTTGTTATTGACCTGTCTCCCTGTGTGAACAATATTAGGCAATGAGAATGGCTCTGGTGACTCTTGAACGTGCTTTTCCTAAGCTCCAGAAAGCAGCTGAGTTCTGTTGAAGAAAACCGATTGTGTGATGGGAAAAAAAAAGCGGTCACCAGTGGGCACGAGTGACCGCCTCGATGACGGGTAAGACCTTCTTTGGCCAGACAGGGGGCAACCCAAGCCAGAGGGCTCACGTAAAGTCACTGGGCATTTCCTGAATGGAGATGTTTTATGTGAGACAGGTATGAGAGTTGAGCAGGAGCTGTGAGGCCAGCAGCGTCCTTATACCGTTAGGGGGAGATGAAGCTATGACGAGTCACGCCAGTCTTCCCCATGATGCAAAAGCTCCTCTATACCACTCACCAGAAGAAACCGCATTAGTTGTATGGCTTGTTTTTCATTGTGACAAGTGTCTGCAACTAAACCGGGGGGAAAACACCCTGAGAAGAAAATTATAGACAAAGAGCTAATGGCAATGGGCTTTCAAGAGCCAGCTGAGACCGTGAGGGGATTGCCATTATTAATTGTTGTGGAGACAGTAATAAAACTTTTTGATGTCGGTTGCCTTATGGGCAAGGAAAATGTATAGAAGTTGATTTAGAACTAGTCTATAACATAGTTCTAACTCCTGAAGGTCGTTAGACATGGTGGTGACTAAAGATGAAGACAGCTTTGTAGATTTAAGTCTGGATAACAAAGGTGGATGGTCAAAGGTTATTGTAATGAATTTAATATTACATTTTGTATAAGAAATGGATTTATAGTGAGAGAGACTGCTTGAGCTGGAGGAAGGAATGGTAACTGTGTCTGTCTTTCTGTTATCGGCCTGCTAGAGCAAGCTGAAGAAAAATAATGATAATGAATCCAAAACAACCCAGCTGACTTGTCTAAAAATCTAATGAATAATGAACAAGACATGCTTTGAAAGTGGTTAAGAGACCATGTAAAATTAGGGAAAAGCTACAGAAAATATGTGAAGTTTAAAATCTTATTTAAAATTTAAATCCTTTTAACGATGATATAAGGAAAGGGCAAACATTGAGAATGAGCAGTTAACATGTGTGTGTCTAGTATGAGTGTGTGTGTGATGGTGACAGCACTTTATGTCTTGTATGTATTAGTTTGGGGTACTAATATTAGAACAGTATTGAAATTAGAACAGAACAGTTTTATCATTACAGATGGGTTAAGGCAAATGACAAATTTTAAAGAAGCCGATAATTCTGAGTGGAACGGTTGAAAAGACAATACAGAACATGGGACGAGCTTTAAGTTGATTGGACATCAAGCTCTGTCTGGTAGTAATACTTTTGTCATGCAGGATGTCGATTTGAATTATGTTCTGGATCAGTTTAAGTATTTGTGTAAATTGGAATTGTGTAGTTGTAGATCACCATCTGGCATGGGCTGAGATAAATGAAAATATTGTAGATTTGATGGCAACAACAAAATGACATATTGGCTAAGTCAATTTCGAAGTATCAAGAGAGCCCTTAACATTTATGATAATTGTGAACAAAGGGGGAGAAATGATTGACTGACATTGACCAAGTCTGTACAGCACGACCTGACCTGAAAATTTATGACTTTAGAAATGTTTGTAGATGACTGACTTGAGAGACCAAACAACAGGCCTGAAAAGCAAGATTCGCTGTGAGACTCAGGGACGTTGCCCTTCAAATACTTCGATAAGAAGATGAGATTGGGCTTTAAGTGAAGAATGTAATATTTTTGTTTCAGAGGCAGAGAAGGATGTCTGGGAAAAATTTGGCTGAAGGACGCCGTTTGGGTTAGTGTTGATGGCAAACTTTATAAAAAACACTATGTTAAATGTTATGTTAAATTGATGCTCGAGTTGTGTCGTGCATCAAGAGGGAGATGGTATAACAATTGCCAAATATGGTTTACTTGGGTCCCAAACAAAATTTGCTGTCTGTACATGTATTTGCAGGACTGTTTCAACAGGAAACGCTAGGGCAGATGCAGCAGCGAAGGCCGTGGCAGCACAGCAGACAAAAGAAACTACGTATTTTACTATCTGAAAATAACCTCGACATTTGTTTTTCTTTACAGAGCATGCAGACTTTTGGATACAGGGGAGAATGTCCCCTATAAAATGATGGCTATGGATGAATTTGACTAACTATCCTGGCCTGGATTGTTTTTGTAGCAGAAAGGTGCCACACCTGCGCAGCGCATAACTTAAATTTTCCTTTTACAGAATGTCAGGATGGGTTGCAGAAAACAGAACTGATTCTGTTCCAAATGTATAAATATTGTTTTTCAGGGGAAAAGGATCCTGAGTGCTATTAAGTGAGCGAGAAATTATCCGGTGATAATGTTTCAGGTTGATTCCACAGGTCACACCAAAGGGGACGAGCGGCTAGACAAGCGGTCACTAACAAAATACTTAAGGTCTCCATTCACAGGTGACAGTTCACTCCAGTGGGGGTGCGGTCGTGATATAAGGGAAAACCTTATAAGGATCAGAAAATGGTTGGAGTGTGACACCTGGGTCCAAGCCTCTCACCTTAGACAACACCAACAGGCCACAACCATCCCATAGTCCATGGGGCGAACGAGATTATCAACACGCCTGGAGGAGGAACCAACTGCCAACTGATGGTTTAAGTTTAACAGAAGAATGGGGTTTTGTGATTATTTTGAGGATTTGATTTGATTAAATCAAAATAGGGCTTAGTATTGATATACAGTCGATCAAAAGATTTGATTGGTTACTTATTCATTAGGAAATATTTAAGGAAAATGTTTTTGGGAAGAGATCTATTAATTAATGTAAATTATAGGGATAATTGTTGAAGCGTATTAAGTAGAACCACAGCATGTTTGAATTAAAAGTATTGATTTGATTGTAAATGTAGAAAATATATTGATTGTGTCCGTAATGGAAATATTAGAGTTAATATTGAACAACTGCATTGGTTAGAAGAATGGATAAAATTATAAGACTTCTCTGGTTAGATTTTGTTAAATATGGCATTAAATAGAGCTTACTAAATTGAATTAGAAGTAAATGAAATATGGAGATGGGCGTAGATTAATGGAAAAGGCTTAATGATAGGAGTTAGGATTGTTATTCTAATAATTTTGTTATTCATGGGTGAATATGATTACAGTGACAGGGGAAACATGCTGTCTGTTCAATTGGTGAAAATGACAGTCTATCCCAAGGATGAACAAAATTGTGACGACACAGGTAGTGGGAGCTACAGTGAGATATGTGTTAAATGTATGTTCTGTTTGTTTTTCTTCTATTTGTTTATTTTCTGAGAAAGATTAAGGGCAAAGATTTAAAGGGGGTTAAAAGCAGCAGTCATCCGTGTTACGAGATGGCGTACAAAGATAGGGTTTGAAACTGAGGGATTTTTTTATTTTACTTTTATCTGGTTGTTTCCTTGCTATGTTATAACTACCTTTTCCTTACTGGCGTGACTGAGGGTCTGTTTACAGGAGCGCAGAAACAGAGATTTCTCGCTTAGCCCAACGCAGTGAAATGTTTACTTGCTTGCTAAAATATTACGGGGCATTTCCCCCACAAAAACAGCCTTATGCTTCTTCATTCTAAACTTTTCTTCACAGGTTCAAGGAGAGTGATCATTTATGCAAAAAATCAGAGATGAAAAGTATAAGTGTGATGATATGACTTAAAATTTGTCTTATTGTTTATTATTGTGATTATGGGTAATCAGAATGATAAAAAGTGAGGAGTTGTAGTGGCAATTTTAATGATATTCATTGATCTTTAGTAGATGATTCAAAGAATGTCACATGTGTGTCTCTCACTTGTAGTGAGAGGATTCTGTTTATGTACCTGGGGAGGCAGAAGAGGGAGACACTCCAGAGAACAGACGAACAAGGACCTCTGACCTAGATGTCAGAAGGCCATTTGGTGCAGGGGAGCTTAGTGGGCCAACAAGTGACGTCTATGGAAAACTACTGGGAGGAAGGCTCTGGGGGGAAGAAAGGCCTTGAAACTAAGATAAAAGCTAGTTCAGTCTGTCTGGGGGGTGTGTCACTCTTCTGCACAGGGTAACAACTGTGTATTAGACTGCTCCTATTCTTGCAAGAATAAATACTTCTATTTTATATAATTTGACTCTGAGTGTCTCTTACGCAGTGATGTTTGTTTGAGAATTTTTGCCACAACACTTCACATTATATCCACTGAAGGGTCTAAGACATTTTCTAAAATAACTGAAAATGTGTTCGTCTGAAACAAGATTGACATATGCATCTCGAACGGCTTGAGGGTGAGTAATGCATGGGTTAAATATCATTTTTGGCCGAACTATCCCTTTATTTAATTTCAAATTTATAAAATCGCATTTCGGCACATCCCTCCCTCGGGGAGAGTAGCACAAACAAACTCATCACAGGTGAGAACAATAACCTTCATTTAGTAAGTCTCAGGATTAGTTAACAGCGGACATGTGATCAACCTCTTATAAAGTATTGAACATTCGCTAACATATCTAGTTTCCATATTCTCAATATTACAAAACTGCAACCAAAAAAAAGGGCTCAAGTCTAGATCGTCATTTAATCCTGGGTATTTCAATGCCTTAAATTTATAATCCAAAAAGTCTCTCTTTAGTTTAATTTTTGTTCTCTGTTTCCAGAGAACCAATCAGATCAACGCGCCATCGTCAACAAGATATTTAGAGAAACGAATATTTCCCCACGTCCTTTTCAACATCGTGCACACAACATCGTAAGTTGTCATTTACATCAATCCGCACAAATACGCCATCATAATTATGCCAAACTGGGCGTTCACATGACGTTACGCATAATGTGACGTTTGAGAACCTAAAACCCCGTTTCTCCCAGTCGACACG
Source organism: Tiaroga cobitis (assembly GCA_030578255.1). Lineage (NCBI taxonomy): Eukaryota > Metazoa > Chordata > Actinopteri > Cypriniformes > Leuciscidae > Tiaroga > Tiaroga cobitis. The sequence goes on from CM060606.1 coordinate 8,727,796, forward strand.
GCAACACATAACCGGCGTTATCAGAAATCTCCACTTTGGCAGGGGTATTTAGAAATAATCGTTTTCTGTGATAAAAACGGGGTTTTCGTGTAAATGAGAGGCCAAATATCTGCGTCTTCCCTTCGTGTAAACGGGGCAAGAGCTGGTGTTGAGTGAGTGGAGGCGGGGCTCATTTGTATATTCATAGAACCAAGTATACTAAATGAAGCAAGGGTGTAGTTACATTCAAGCTATTTTAAGGCATGACAAAAAATAAACCTAAATATGTTTTTTTTTTGGATGATCAAGGGTGAGTTTTAAGGGATAAAATGATTGACTACAGGGGTCTTTAACTGAGTAAATCTTATTTGTATGTACATCTCAAAAAAAGGTTTTCCTTGCACCACATTATCACAATGATGACATTTAAAACATCTCTTTGGTTTATCCGCTAAGCAAATGCTTTCACGGGACAGATTTATAACGGTGAACTATTGTGTCAGCTTAAATTGTGCTGCTCTTCTCATTGCAAAATCTGGAAATGTATCTCTCAACAAAACATCACTCTGTAAAATACCATGATAACTTTGCTAAAGACAAATCCTGAAATACCATTTCTATCCAAGAACAGACTAGGAAACAAACTATTGAGTCTCAAGTCTTATGAAAATGGAGCTCAAGTTCATGAGAAAAAAACAAATTAAGCTTCCTATGAAAAAAAGAGGAAGCCCTTTCAGAGAAATTTAAGGACGTGTTATTCTCACAGCTCATTCGGGTTAACAGAAGAGAAACGGAAACTAAAAAAAAAGAGGAAGAGAAAGGTAAAATCTTTTCTTTTGGATCAAGGTCCACTACAAAAGCTCTTTCTTTATAGACACGCATCTCAGGAGGAGAGGTTTGTACCTGATAACATTGACGCTCATGCTATTCAGCTTCTGCTTGAGGTCCTGCATGCTGATGCCTTGAGGCTCATGACAACTCTTGATCAGGCCCAAAACCTGCACAAAGACCACAACTCAACATCAGGAAAACACAACTCTAAACTCATCATGAAACAGTCAGAAAGAGCACAGACAATGAAAAAGAATAGCAGAGCTGTATATAAAAATATGTTATATTTACGATCTAACTTTATGATCAAATTATCGTATGTGGAAGAGAAAAAGACAATATAAAGTCTGATGAGTAATGCATGACCTCTAGATAACTATTTAATACATGTTATTGTTTCAAATACATGACATCCTCACATACAAATACATTACGTAATGTAACTCTTGCACAATGAGGCATTTTGACTCACCTGGTTCTGGTTGGCACTCAAACCATTGACTAGCATATTAGCACCAGAATAGCTTCCTGCAGACCCTATGCTAGCCATGCTAGTATGAGACACGGCCAACGTGTTCATCGCTCCGCCCCCTCCCTATGAAGAAAGAAAGAAAGAAACACAATCTAAACAAAACTATTAATGACATAGTGAGGTACCATGGTTGATCATGGTACCCAGTCATTAAGATAGAAATTACTGTATAACATGCCAGAATTCGGATGAAGTCAAAAGTATGACTGTACAATTAATCAAATCACGTTATAGACTAGTGTGTCTGAGAACATTATAGCGCAAAAAGACTAGTCAGCATGTTGTGCTTGTCAGTTTGGTCTACTACACATACTCAAGCAAGCGTGGTGCTCGTGCAGTTTTTAACGTCTGTTGCCTCGTATTTGAGGAACTTCATCTCCAGACAGGGTCCGAAATTAACTTTTTGGCTCACCAGCCACGGGGACTGGTGGAATGAAAAAATCCACCAGCCAAGCATATTTTTTACCGGCCAAAATAATAAACAGCCTTTTTGTGTCACATATACATTAATTTATATTTAGGCTATATTTAAACATTTTTCTCATTCTATTTCTGGTCTATTATTTTCCATTTTTACTTTTATTTACACACATATTACACAATTTACACACATTAAAATAATATTTTTGTGGTGGTGCCTATGAAAATAGTTCTGTACAAATGAAATGTATTAATTGTGTATTTAATCAAATGTATACAATAATAATATATTATAATTATTTCAAAAAAATATTTAGTTTTACTCTGCCTATTTTTTTTACTCCATTTACTCTGACTGATCCGATCAGTAACTGAAGGAAAGATCAGTTGTTTTAACCATTCATAAAAATGAATCGGTTCAAAGGAGTCATTAGTTCGCGAATTGGACGTGTCATTATCGGATGTGTTCGCGTTGTGCGATTATCCCGGCAGCTAGGACATCCCACAAGATTTGTGTCAACACAGAAAACATTAAATCACTGGATAGTTTTTTCGTGTATTTAAAGTGTGGCTTATGTCAGCTGAATGTGCGGATGATAAGGTATTTTAGCACAATTCACAACCAGCGGTAATTCAGGAAAAAAATATCCGAATGCTCCACATGATACTATGGTCTTCCGACCTTTTACCATCGTGTCGATTTATTTTGATTAATATTTGCCAGGGAGAGAGAGCAAGACAGCGCTTAGGAGACGGTGAAGCCTTGTTTATACTTTCGCCTGGCTCCCTCCGAAGAGAAAGAGCGCGCGCGCGCGACCGGGGCTCTCTCTCTCTGCTCCTTCTTCAGCTGCGCCCTGTCACACGCACAGCAGTTCGTATACATTACTCACCGATCAAATAAGACTATGGCGGGACAAAAATTCGCTTTGGAGCAGGAGCGAATCGATAAGAGGACTTGTTAACGTCGAGGGCATACCATATCGATGGTTCATAAATCTTAGAAGCGGTTCTCGAGTGGAACCGGTTTTCAATTCCCATCCTGCAAACACAACAACTCCGTCATGTCCGTAGCCATCATGCCAGATATTTTATAACATTACAAAATGCAATTGTAATAAACATTTTAGTGTGAACATTCACCCGCCAGTGGGGCGGATAGCCTTTTGAGATTTACTCGCCAAACGGAAAATCTACCCGCATTTGGCGCTTGGCGGGTGTTAATTTCTCCAGAGCTGCTCTGGGAGTCACATCACCAGCATTTCACCATTTCATTTGAGAAAACTATCATTAGATAGACAGAAACTCAAAGGCCTTCACTAAAACCCACCAAAATAAAAGTTTGGTTTAAGAAATTGTGACAGACATATATTATTATTGTATATTTGAATGTACTTCACAAAGTAATAATATTTTTTTTTATGAAACAGCAGACCATGTTTTTACCATGTTTTAATTTATGAGTAAACATGAGTGCAAAAAAAAAAAAAATCAAGGTAACACTTCAGCTTAGGGTCCAATTCGTACAATTAACTATAGTAGCTTATTAGCATGCATATTACTAGGATATTCGCTGTTTATTAGTACTTATGAAGACCATATTCTGCATCCCTTAATCCATCCAAACCTAAAACTTAACAACTACCTTACTGACTACTAATAAGCAGTAATTAGGAGTTTACTGAGGAAAAAGTCATAGTTAATAGTGATAATTGGACCCCTAATCTAAAAGTGTGACCAAAACTATATTTCAAACCAAAAATCGAATTTGTTAAAAAGTCATTTGATTACATATGAAAAATTAATTAAATATTAATTACACTTAAAATATTATGAATTCATTTGATTACCACCGTTTTTGAGAATCATTTTGTATTAAGTCATAAAACACAAAATTCAGAATGATTCATATTCATAAATTCATACTATTTAAAATAAATCAAATGTTTCTTAGGGAAACAATATTGTTACAATTTTAATAAATTATTAAACTGCAAAGATTTTATGAATTCATCTGATTAGAGACTCCTTTTAATTATTAATTGGATTAAAGCCTAATCCAGAAAAAGTAAAACTGAAAACACAGAATTTGGGAAACAATAAAATGATTTCATAGGGCCCTCATTATTATACTATATTATATTATGTCTGTCAGTTCCAGTGTGTTTATTATAAATGATTTGAGAAATGAAGGAGCAGACCTCACATGATAGGGGAGACCATGACAAAGCTTGGGCCGGGCCACAGCAAAGGCCCGATCACCCCTTGATTAGCGACACCGTTTCACAGTTAAGAGCAGGTGATAGGAAGATCGAAGTGCCCTAGCAGGACAGTATGGCACACGAAGATCACTAATATACCTTGGTGCACGGCCAGACAACGCTTACATACAAACATAAGGATTTTAAAATCAACCCTGAATTTAACGGGAAGCCAGTGAAAGGATGCTAAAATAGGGGAGATAGGTCCCTCTTTTTAAACCCAGTCAAAAGTCTTGAGGTGACTGATAATGAGCGACACCTGCGCGACGCACCGGTCTCGTATCTCTCATGGAGGAGCGGAAGCATAAACGGAGGAGCGCCGACAGTGAAGATCGAGAGAGGACCAGGCCAGGACTATTTTATTTGATGTTTTGTTTTATTCAAGCAGCAACATTGTAATCTGAAAAATGAAGCCTACCCGGAAGTGCGAAAAGCTGCAATACATCGAAAATCCGCTAGAGGGAGGTCCCAAAAGGCAGCAAATATCCATAGACCCCATGTTCAAATGTCCGTTTTCACAGCATAAATTCATGTTTTTACAGGTTGGTCCCATGGACTTTTATTGTATTTTTCGATAGGTTCCGAGTGCCTGACAACTGTGAGGGGGGTGAATTTTTTTTCTAACTCGTTAGTTTAGATCGTATTTAGATATAAAATGTATGACAAATAAGGGCGTGGTTAACTTTAATTGACAGCTTGATTGACAGCTGCGCCGAGTGGAATTCCTGAAATTTGAGTCTCGGCCATGATCTGACACAACACATCACACCACCTCTGTATCCTTTCTGAACATTTGTATTAAAATATCGTACATAACATGGGTTGCTCTGCTATAAACTGCACTAACCGACACTGTAGGACTGGGAGTACTTCTTCGCTCCTTTTTTCCCGGTAAGTGACATTCCACTACTATTTCACGTAGTTAGCACTATTTAGCATCAATGTTAGTGGGCAGTGGCACTGCACCAGTTAGCATTAAATCGCCTCAGATAAGTTAGCGTCCGAGGTAGGGACAGGTGGGGTTTTGGGGGGGGCCAATACAATGCTAAATCATAAATCAGATGTACCTAACAAACCGATGTCCAGCAATCGAATTAAACAGTACATTGTGTTTAATTTGTCGTTTAATGAGATCTAATATGCCGTTGTTGGTGAGAATTTTCACGTGAAGAAATACATAAATCCGACAATTACATGCTGGCACTTTAATGGTCCACTGGCAGAACTTTTGCCAAGCGTGTCAGAGGTTCTGGGTTCTAATCAGTTCTAATCCGCACTCGTATAGTTTTTTGTTTTTTCCTCTCTCATTAAAACCGATTATGTTCATCAGAATAGACTGATATGAGCCACATTGGAGCGTTCTTCAGCAGCTTTGCAGTGAATGTAGTAGCCATAGACTGTAAAAAGTAGCCTAGTCTGCCGGTCGATGTTGTTACTGTACAGGGTTAGAGGCTGCTTGGCTGAAGAGGCGAGTGCGTCCACCGGCCGGCTCAGTCTCACACAAAGCCCGCCCTTTTACCCATATATGGATTGGCCAGAAGGCGGGCGGGGTTAGGATTTCACAAGATTTTCAAAAGATGGCGCCGCCCATACCCCCCATAAACAGCCTCAAACCCGTTCTTCAGAAAGTCTATGGGTGACGTCACTGACGCTTTGTCCATATTTTTTTACAGTCTATGGTTTTATTATGTGTGGCGGCAGTCGACTGTGAGAGGCTGCTGTCTTTACTTTCGTTTTGTATTTGTTTATTTATTCAAATCTTTTGAATGTTCGCCGGTTCCCGCCTCCTCCTTCCAATAACAACGAACTGTGTTACAGAGGCATTTTGAACAACTTTCAATCGTGATAATGAAGATTGAGGGAGACCAGAGTTACAATAATCTAATCGTGATGTCACAAGTGTATGAGTCACAACCTCTAACTCTTTGCCCGAAAGACGACGCTTCAACTTTGCAATAGATCTCAAATGGAAAAAGCTTCCTCTAATAACTTCACTTTTTTTTTTTTAAATGAATTAGTGCTGGGTTAAAGATCACTCCAAGGTTTTGATTTGTTTGCACACACTGGTTAAGAGAGGACCTAACTGGGCTTCCAGAGCAGGGGAGGAGTTTACAGGACATTTTTTATCCTCCGTTTCATGCTCATCCAAGCACAAATAAATCACACATTAAAGTCAAATAGCCATCAGCTACAGTGGCTGTGTTTACATGCACACATTTTGCTTCAATCGGAATGAATTCATCCTGATTGATGAATCTGAACATAGTGTTTACATGAACCATAAACAAAGTGATCGGGTTGATGTGCATCAGGTTTATGTCACAAGCTTCAGATCAGAATTGATTTTTGTACATGCACACACTGCACAAAAAAAATAGTTTCTGCTGTTTGCGCGTACTATTCTCCCACATTGCTTCTTTTCTTTGTTTTAAAGAGAAGACTTCATATTAATCTATTTGAGGTCCTGACTAGGAGACGGCGAGCACATGAACCGTTATGTCGTGCATTTAAGTATAAGTGGTAGGAGAATTTTAGAATAACAAGTTACTCAACAACAACTGCAGCTCGTTCCGCGCGTCATACATCATTGTCGCGTGTTTACATGTTCTCTCAATTGGATTAGAAATGGAATAAACCACCCCTTTCAATCCCATCAAAATTTGATTTGGATCAATTAAGGCGTTTACATGAAGGCTTTTCCGAGCCGCCAATCCGATTACTAACGGATAATTGGGTTGCATGTTAAACGTAGCCATTGTGTGCGAGTGAAAAGCAGAAGTGGAGGGTGGGCAAGGACCTGTCAGTCTCACCATGTTCTGTGGTTTGCCCAGCAGCATATGAGCGTTCACCACCTCCAGCATATGTGAAGTGACTTCATTCATGTCCTCCAGCACTCGCACGCTGAACGCAACCAAAGACCTGTTATTCTGTAACGACAACCAAAAGATTCAGTTTGACACTTTGTGAAGGTGAAAACGCAAAAAACCAACAACTCTATCCACACTTTCATATGCAAAAGCACTACAATGCACATTTACATTCAGTTCTGACCTGAAAAGAGCGGAGGTTGCCGGAGACTTTGACATAAGTGCTTGGAGGAATCACAGAGTTATCCACACCCATGTCCTGGAGAGATTGAGGAACACATATATGTAGCTATCAGTTCAGTTTCCATGACTTTTCCATGCATTTGTGGTTACTAAAAATTGACTTTTAAAGGCTCATGAAACACAAAAAAAATGTTTATGAGATGTTAACAGATATGTACAGGTAGTAAATCACTGAACATGATGATAGCACTCATTATGCTTATTATTAAGGGGAAAGTGGGTTTTGTTTTTTTCACAGGCATTTCATTCTTCCGGTTTAAAAAAAGACGTTAAACCACAAAAGTCACGAAACATTATAGGTAAATGAGTTCATTTAGAGTGGTGATTTGCAACATCGGTTTCAGAGCTTTTCTCTGCATTCTTTGTAAGAATTAACTCTCTTAATTCAATCACTGTGCTGTATTATGAAAGAGATTGTATTTTTCCACTGCCTGTTCAGCTTTGTGGTGTTTTCCTTCAGGCGTATGCGTTGTAAGTGTATGTTTCATCAGTATAATAACAGAAGAGTGTTCTTTGCAATTGCAATAGCCTGTATATCCTATAGGTTAATATGGAATTTTTATTTATGTATTATTTCCTTGCATCTCCCTTTTGTATTGTATGATGTGTTACATGGACCTGTGTCTGCAATAAAGCTTTATATATTTGCATTTCACCTACGATGCGGTCAGAGCTGGATTTGACTACCAATATAGAAAATATTACTATCGATATTTAATATGTAACAAGTCAAGAGCGGTTTATGCAAAGAAAACTGCGATGTTTAACAACACTCACAGCAGCACAGATCATAGTTCACATATGCGTCATGTTTCAAGTTATTAAGGACATATTTCATATACTCTTGTGCTTTAAACATGAACCAGCACCATGTATGGATGCATACCTCATGTCTTCTTCTCTTGAGTCTTTATCAAATCTGAGGTATGAACAACCAGTGCTAAAACAGGGGGTTTCATGACAGTTTAAAAATATTTTTATAGAGACAGACAATTTGTAGCTCATATAACAGTGTACCAAGCTTTAAAAACTTCCATGACTTTATTTACTAATTTCTGTGGCCTGGAAATCACATTTCAATATGGTTACAACAACGCTCGAAGGCATCTGAACAGGTACCTCTGTGTCGATCCACTGCTTGACGTCCATGGGAGCCGCAGTCATGTCGTCCACCTTATACTGGATGTTGATCGTGGATTTATCAGTGCTTCTGATGACACCAACAATAGTTACCTACAAAGTGTCAGACAAAACATCCATCAAAACGTATTGATGGATGAATGAGTGTATTAGCCATGTTGCAACTATTTCCGTGTTTTACCATTACGAGCCCAGGGGTTTATGATAATGTTCAACACACGGAGAGATATTCAATCTTTGTTTTGGGATTAACGTGACTTCCCACATTTATAATTTCACTCTAAGTTAGTGTATTTACTCATTTCCAAATGTAGTGGGTTTAGTTCCTGATAATACAATCTATTTATGGCTCTAGCCTGCAGCAGTGCAGTGTTGTCTTATTTATAGCATTGAACGTCATACCTGTTATAGAAATAAATCTACCTTTAAGATGGATTTGTGTGTGTGTGTGTGTGCTCTTATTTCTTCCCTTAAAAATCACAGAATAAAACATTTAAAATGTATTCAGTTTGATATTACAACTGTGTTAAATATCATCTCATGTTGGCAGCCTATTTCTTTTAAACATTTATGTAAAAAAATTTGTCAATGAAAATGATACAGATTAAAACTTTAATTTAATTACCGGTAAATAAAGGGGCTGTGTTTGTTCTTATCTTTTCTGTTCCGTTAAAAGCATCAATGCGTCATCTGGTCTCTCTCTTCTCCCTCACACACACACACACAGCAGGATTGTGGTATTTTAAGGGTAGTTGTTTAGAGGAGTGGTTCTCTGATACATGAACCACCAGTATGTAGATCGCCCTCAGGAGGTACAAAGAACAACCACATACAGTACATTTACACTTTTAAAAGATGTGTTTTATGGGTGTAACCGGCGTAAACTAGTGTTTTTCCTTGATGCTGATTGGCTCACTGACGTTGACGAGATTAACCCCTTAGGTATCGAAATTTGGTACCGAATGACAAGACGTTTTTTGATACTCGATGGTATCGAGGCAATTCGGCCCTGGCTTTCAGATGGAGCAGCGTTTACTACTGATCACAGAGCAGTGCTTCACTGACAAGCTGCGCATAATAATAAGAAAAAATAAGAAAAATGTACAAACAAAAATCGCAGCCTTTGCCAAATTGCGGTTTAATGCCGATTAATTGTGCAGCCCGAGTTAATTTCGTAACGGGCGCCACTGAATGTAGTGAAAATGACTTTAGAGGACTACTTATTATTACTTTAAGATTTATTAATAACCTTGTTTCTATGTCGACTGTACATTGAAATGGACTATTTTTCTAAACAGAAGCTATACAATAGTACACAGAAAAACTTTTAAAATAATTTAAGCTTAATTTATGCCCACATTTTTATTGTGAAATAAGTAGGGTTGGGAATCGAAATCGAAAATTAAATTTCCGAATTCCTCTTATTGATTCCTGAGCATTTCAATATGACTTTAAAGGGGAACTTGGCAACTATTTCAACTTAATAAAACCGTGTAGAAATCATTTGGATGGTTAAAGCTACACTGTGTAACTTTTTTAGTTTATTCTTAGCTAAAAACACTTAGTTCTTTCAAAAATATATGTGCTCATTAATGTATATTTACTTCCTTCAAGTAATAAAGTATTCTCGTGAGTGTATAATATGCCATTGAAAATACATACGGGCAAGGGGTTCTAATGTAGGTCGCCATGTTGCCCCTCCATCTTGAAAGTACATTAGCCAAAGAGGGACATACCCGTTATTCAAGCTTCGCCTTTCGCGTTTTAACACTCGATGGCACCGTGTCGAATGTGAAGAGGGGGATTGCTTGAGACTGATATATACAAACCTGAAAGCCTTTTTGAAAGTCTGTTGCTGATGGAGGATCACTCTTATTCTCGAGGATACGTATCAGAGTCGCCAAGGAAGCGAAAAAGAGAATTAAAAGTTAAAAATAAAAGTTAATTTACTAAGATTAGCTTGCATTCGTCTGGGATCCTGATAACTGATGTTAGCAATGAAATGGTAAAAAAATTACGAAAACAAAACTATTATTCATTTTACATAGATGTCATAACCTATATGTTACCTGACAAATTGAATTACTGCAAATTATAATAGTTTTCTAAAATAACCTCATCACTTGAAGGAACACTCATGGACGAGGTCGAACTGGAAGCCATGTTAATCTTGGACTACATTGGCCACCGTAGGAGTTAAAACGACATCGGAATTGAGAGGAACAGAAACTAATATTCACTGGATGGTCATATACCTTTTCACCGCTAGATGGGGGTAAAAATCACACAGTGTAGCTTTGAATAACCTGTTCTGGTGAGAATGGTGACTTTCCCCTGCCGCAAGTGAGTTCTTTAAACCATTCAAGCGCGAGACGACTCACGTTTTATGTGCTGCGCATACATCCAAAGCGCGCTCACAGATAAAGTTACATTACACGCAGGCGCAGAACGTGTGTGCTAGCTGGCAGTCAGTTGTAGTCATTTTGCTGTGTTCAAGCACAGATTTCCCCCCGACACAGGCGACAACAGTCGGCTTTCACCAGCGCTAGTTCTTTGGCGTCGGTTTGGTGTGTCCCTACCTTTAGTAGGGCCCTATACATTCTGTTTTTTTTTTCTTCCCAAATTCTGTTTTTTACGTTTTAATTTTTGCAAATTCCGTTTTTTCCATTTTAATTTTGGGAAATTCCGTTTTTTTTACCCTTTACTGTTATTTTAGCTGTAAAAAGAGTGTGCTTTTAATGTTAATGATTACAATGTACACAAATAAAATAGGAATGACCTTAAATTTGAGGTAACAGACATTTACTCATACTTTTCACTACTGCATGATCCAACATAACACTGCACTCTAAGTACTTCAAGTAACAACAAAATATGGTTATGAGTAGGGCTGAACGATTAATTGCATTTGCGATAATATTGCGATATGATGAAACGCGATTTTTAAACCGCAAAAGCTGCGATTACACTCTGGTCACGTGACACGCGAGAGAAAAGGAGTCTGCGCTCTGCAGATGTAGCATCAACTTGGTACGCTAAAGGCCTGGCATACAGGAAAGAACAGTTTATGTTTGATTTATGTGATATTATTTTGTAATATATATATATATATAATTAAAATATAATGTATAATAATATATTCAGAGAATTTCAGAATCGAGTCTGAGCTTAGTTTTTAAACAGATGCGTGATGACGCTGCGTGTGCTTTAGAAACAGCCGTATTCTATGGCGCTCGAAATGTTCCATTCGGCGACGAGACTGACAAGCAAGACAGATAACACACGTGTATACGTGCGTGTAAGCTCCATTTGTTTTATATGGAGACGTACACGCAAATATCACGTCACGTAGACACGTCAATAACGTGTAGCTGTTGATCTATGCAGACGTCACGGCGGCGTCACGTTAGAAGTAAACGTGTGGATTACGTCTTAACGTCTGCACGTCTGCCCGTCTGCAACGATCTAAGTTTACAAACGTGACTACGTGCGTCTGCCATACGTCTGGAGATATCTATTTTTCCTGATTTTCTCATACATTTAGTGTTATAGATGAGAAAAAATACCAAGTAAAGCACACATTTGTAAATATTTATTTTAATGTTTTTGTAATGAGCAGTCTTTAGCTTTTAAAAAAAAGAATCATTCGAAAACCAGAATGCCTGTAAATAAACAATATCTTAATGACATTTCACACAATAAAAAAATAGTTCCAAACAGCACCACAACAGAACAATTGCAATTGTCTAAAAGGAGTAGTTGTGTGGATATTAAATATAGCCTATAGCCTCTTTGTGTTTTTGAAAGTATAGGTTGAACATTAACCAGTAATGTCAATAGAACAGTGCCTTGCCACCATCTACTGGCGGTTTTATATTTATATTGAGTAGTTTCATTTTTGTTTGGCCGAGCTCCTTTCATTACGGCATTTACAACTCGGTTTAAATGAGCTTGCTAGAAGTTAGAACGATTTTTTATAACATAGAAATTCAGAATATAATTCCTATGGAAGCCCGTTTCCGCCACAGTTGAGTAAAAAAATATAATTCTGTAAGTCATAATAATGAGAAACTTTCTCATAATAATGACTTAGTATCTCATTATAATGAGAAACTTTCTCGTAATTAGGACTTATTTTCTCGCACTTCTACGCATGCGCAGAGCAGCGGAGCAGAAGGAAGTGCCACGCTAGCGACATCCGCTGGTCAAAGCCGTGTAAATGCATTACAGCAAACATGGCACATTCCGCAGTGAATAACATAAATACATTATCAGTATATGAGACGGGCTTCCATACTAGATAGTCTTTTATTCATTTGTAATATTCATTTGTATTTGTGTGTATCACAAGCAGCAACACATAAGGGTGATCCATGGGTTTCAAATAGATGGAGGAATGATAAGACAGCACACCTTTCCAAATCTGTTCATCTGGAAACCTGTAAACATATTTTCAAACAGTTTTGTTTTTGCATAAGGGTCCGTTCATACAGAACGCGCTTTTGCAATCCAATGCGCTGCTTTTTTATTGCTTTTACGGCGTATTAAAAACACGTTTCAAGACCTTGCGTTTTGCCCCATTCCACTGCCCACTTATGTGTAAATGTCTCCAAAGTCATACACATCTTAAAGGTGATTTCTGTAGCCTGTTGAAATCTTCCACCTGCACATCATTATCCTAGACGCTACCGCAAAATACGTGTTATATAAGTGTAAATGTCTCCAAAGTCATACACATCTTAAAGGTGATTTCTGTAGCCTGTTGAAATCTTCCACCTGCACATCAATATCCTAGACGCTACCGCAAAATACGTGTTATATTAACACATATACCCATATATTTTATGAAGATGTTACACTTAAACTTAACGAATAAATGTAATATTCCAACTTTAATCTGATTGTTTTGTAAGTTCATGTAACACAATTTCCAGGCGTCCTTCGTTACCATGGTAACCGTCCTGCTTCTGCATTCCACTTTCACACCTTTTCCTGCATGGACATTTTTATTTTTAATTGATGTTATTTAATGATACCACAGATTGCACTCCGTAGATCACACTGACTTCAATGAAAACAACTGTTTTGTAGAGCGTGCCATGTTTGTGTGATACGTTTCTGTGATGCATTTACACGGCTTTGACCAGCGGATGTCGCTAGCGTGGCACTTCCCTCTGCTCCGCTGCTCTGCGCATGCGTAGAAGTGCGAGAAAATAAGTCATTATTACGAGAAAGTTTCTCATTATTATGACTTACAGAATTATATTTTTTTACTCAACTGTGGCGGAAACGGGCTTCCATAAATTCCATCCACTGCCACTCTACTATATATATTTTTTTGTATTATTATTAAATAGCCTATTGCCTATTCAAATGCATGCTCGTGCATAATTGATACAAAACGAAATTCACTTTAAAGAAAGTGTCTTTGTACAAAACAAAACTTAATGAAGTGGTCAAAATCATGTCTGACCCACTTCATGTCTCCCGTCATATTTCGCATCCTATGATGTTGCTCTTACTCATGCTGTTCACTGTTCATAATCAACATAAATGAAATAAAATAACAAAAGCCTATTATAATATTTAAACAAATGTGAAACTGGCAAAGAGCGGATATTGAGCGGACAGTCACGGTGAAAAGTAACTTGAAACTTGTTTTTAAATGGGAAGCGCGTCTTGGTTCACCCTCCGCCTGTCAGAAAATTAATAGGCTATATGCTTTATTACACAAAACGAAACGTTGAAACATCATTGTATTTATAAATGACTATATGTTACAGATTGGGGCTGCACGATATTAAAGAAAAATATGAAATATTATCTTTAAAATAGGCTATTTTTAAAATTATATAACCCATGTAGGCCTACGTGTTTCACAATCTTTTTGTGACAAGAAAACATCGCTACAACTTCTATAAAGTGAACATCAGAGTGTTTTATAAGAAGCGCTATTTTAACATCAATGTAAACCACGGGGTTTGTTCAGGTTATCCTAGGCCTACATTAGGGATATTTAACAACAGAAACTGAATCAAATGTTAAAAAAACAAACAAAAAAAAAAACACGCACATTAGTTTTCAGTGTATCAATTAAATGTAGGCCTATACTGATTCTTATTAAAGATACAAAAGTTATTCAGCCAAGAGCAGTGAGTGATTTTCTCTTGTCTTTTGCTCATGACCAGTTATTGCAAGCCGTTGCGATATGCATATTGCGAAATACATTTGCGATATTTCGATAATTTCGATAGGCTATATTATCCAGCCCTTCTACATATGTAGGCTTCATATTTTATTGCTATTTGGTATGTAGGTATTGTTTTTATCATTGTTTTTTTTTTTCTTTAAATTAATGCTTAGAACTGGAACATACAAAAGAGAAAGCGTACGTACATCACATAATATCAACCAAAACAATAAAGGAGACAATAACGAGAAAAAAAAAAGAAAAAAAAAAAAGAAAGAAAAAAGGTAGGGCCATTACATCACATAAAAAAAATTTTCACATGAAGAGATCAAAGGCAGTGCAGATTCTAGCCATCCTTATGGCTTTCATATGAGTATATACTGAAATCACATTTAAATAATTTTCTATCTCTTTTAAGAAGACAGAGAAGACAGGTTTAGAGTTTGAGAATTTGCATTTGTGAATGTAAAATTTGCTTAGGAAAAGAATTAAATTAATAACAAAGCAGACATTTACGTTTGTGGGGTCTGAGTCAAAATACCCAAATATAATGTTTCTCATATGTATTGAAAAGCCTGGCCAAATCTTACACTTGATAAATACATCAATATCATTCCAAAGCTTCTGAGTATAGTGACACGACCAAAATAAGTGAACCACTGTTTCTTCAGAATTCAAACAAAAAGAGCATGTTAGCTCAATGTCAGATTTAAACCTTTGTAGAAATGTCTTAACAGGATAAAAGCTGTGTATGAGCTTGAAGGAAATTTCTTTCACTTTATTTGTGAGAAAGAATTTCTGCTGTAAAGACTAGATTTTTTTCCAATTAAGGTTAACAAACAAATTATTCCAAAAGGAAATAACAGGTGGATTGTTTTTATCATTGTGTTGGTGGAGGAATTGAAACGTTTTTGTCACTCATTTTTATAGCCTAGGCAATATGTAGCAGGCTATGCAAAAGGATTGTGGTCTAGTTTGTATGATGGACTATCTGTTTCAGTAATAATACGGGATCTTATTGTTTTGGTGAGAAGTCTGTTTCTCAGATCATAATAAAAAAAAAATGCTTATAATATTATACAAAACGCCGATTTTTACGCTGTCTTTGTCAGACAGAAGCGCCGCAGATTACGGCGCACTATGGATGGACTGCGGCGTCAGAAACGGCGTCATTGGCTGGATAAAAAGACGCTGAATGGAGATAGCTCCAGGCGGGCAGACGTGCAGATGTTAAGACGGGCAGACGTTAAGACGAGCAGACGTTCTCCACACGCACGTTAACACGTCTTTAAGCTTGGTTAGGAATCAAATGACACAAAGCGAGCGCCATATATTCTGCCTCTCTCTCTCTCTCACACACACACACACACGAAACCGCTCGAACCTTACGAAAAATAATCTTTCATAAAGTTCGGAAAGGTTTAGTTAAGCAAATTACAAGGACAGTCGCGGGCTTATCGCACTGGTTGCCGCTTTGCTTGATGTTATATGGGAAGCCAAACAAACCAAAAGTGGGACGAGACAGCGGGGGTTTACAGAGCTCGCGCCGCGCTGACATGTCATCTGCGCGGTTCAATGGTCCGAGCCGCGCGGCCGATTCGTCAGCGCAGCGCGGACGTGTTTCCTAGCGACACTCAATGGTCAGCGCGGCGCTGACCAATTTAAACAGCGCAGCGCAACCATACATAGCCTACATGCAAATAAATGTACAATAAAGAAACCCCTCCTTCCTTACAAAAAAATGGTTCTCTGCTGAAGTTTAGGAGTTTTTCCTACAGAAGACAAAGTAGGACAGAAATGAAAATGCATACATTTCTTATGTTTATTATCTTTAATAGTGTTAGAAGAGTAGTGTTGTGCGTCGATAATTTGAAGAACTGCACATATAGAGACTACGGAAAGAGCTGCACAAAGCAGAAACTTCAATTACTTTAAATATCGTAGTCGTCTTGATAGGAGCACGCAAACCTTCTAGTAGGCTAATTATATCCGACAGTTTGCATGTTCAGGTATTTTATTATTGTTGTTTTGCATCCAGCCATTTGTAGACTTTAAGCTTTTTATGCTTTTTTTTATGATATTTTGTGATATTGATTTATAGGGTGAATTCAGTGTGATTTGGACACTTTTTGCCGATGAGATTAATTGGAAAAAGTGTCCCTTCCAATCAACCTGAATACACAATATAGTGTGGGTGAATACACAATGTATATACACACACACACACGCGCGCGTAGTGGGAGGGACACTTTTTCCAATTCACCTCAATGGCAAAAAGTGTCCAAATCACACTGAATCACACTATAAATCTACATCACAAAATTTCAATAACATAAAATCGTTTAGTTTTAACATTTTATTCAAAAATAACAAATAGTTGTTTTAATTATGGAATTCTCCATTATTAAAACTCCTAAACGTCAGCAGAGAACCAATTTTTTGTAAGGAAGGAGGGGTTTCTTATTGTAGCCTACATTTATTTGCATGTAGGCTATGTATGGTTGCGCCGCGCTGACCATTGAGTGTCGCTAGGAAACACGTCCGCGCTGCGCTGACGAATCGGCCGCGCGGCTCGGACCATTGAACCGCGCAGATGACATGTCAGCGCGGCGCGAGCTCTGTAAACCCCCGCTGTCTCGTCCCACTTTTGGTTTGTTTGGCTTCCCATAGGAATTCCTCACACAAATGCTCTACTATGGCATTATTTATGTCTTTTGGAATGCAGTTGGCTTATATATAAAAAATATGAAAATCACTGAGAAGGCTGCTTTCAATTTAAAATACTCACGCGCGCTTTGTGAAGAGCGGTCGCCCATGCGGCTGTGAGCGGCTCATTGGTTAATGCACTGGCATCTCAAAATGCTTTTATGACGCGAAATGAATGTAAACGGTCAGTCATATCTTAAACCAACAGGACAAACCACATCTTATATTTCAAAAGGGATCTGTGCATTAGTGTAATTCAGCTTATCGGATCTAAACTGAGAAGACAAATCACTCACAGCTCTTGAATGGAAAGCGTTCAGACAGCCTACTTTTAAATACTGAAAACTCTTTGTTTATTGCTTGCAATGTTGTTTTTGTGTTCCTCTTTATTTACTAGCTTTTATATTTTGAAGCTATATTCATTTATATAGCCTATTTAAAATTCTTAACATGTTTTTTTTAAAATATTTTAAAAAATACTTATTACACAAATAAAGTTTTTAACTGTTAAAGGTATTGCAGGTAGGAATTGTATTAAAAAAACCTTTTTTCCAAATTTGTTTAAACTTTCTGTATTTATCAATGCATAATTACAATGTAAGTACTCTGAAAAAGAAAGTATAAAAATCGAGTGTCTGTAGACCTCTCACGACTGTTTTAAAGACAGCTCATTATTTCCATTCACTCCACCCCCTCCCTTCTGGGCTCCTTCCAAAGCCACGCCTCCAAAACACATGAACGCGCGACTCCGACCGCTGAGCTGAAGACGCATTATTTACCGGAGACGAGCGGAGAGGAAGGAGCGCAGTGCATGTAGTGACATCATGTCAGAATCACATGTAATAAAAAAATCTAACTTTATCATTATGAAGATAAACAAATAAGATGTATTTTAGTACTCACTATCAAGTAGCATATTGATATTGGTAAAGTTTAAAATATATATTTATTGATTCGCCAACGAGCTAGTTATCTATAAGGCAAAGCTAAAAACAGGTTGCATGATACACGTTTTTCCATTGCCATCATTTACACTGTGATGAAGATGAATTTCGTGTAACATTCATAACATATATGGTGTTCTGCATGTAAGAGTTTATAATGAAAGCATTGTTGACTCTGATGAGGACTACACTCCGGAGACAAGTACCGCATCGTCAGGTCGAGGACAGATCCGGGGTCGAGGGATTTTTTGTTTAAAAACAAAACAAAGGCGAAAAAAACGTGCAGGTAAACTTCCAGGTGAACATGGTAAAAGAGTTTGACAGAGGGTAAATATAATTCTAAGAAAAGTTCCTGGATGCGGATCGGCCTACTATCTGTTAAACATGTATTTAGTTATCTAAAGCAAAATTATGCACAATTCAACACTATAGCTATCATCTTGAGCTAGGCATATATATTATTTATCATCTCTACTACGGATCGCTAAGTAATGTTATGTTAGCTATATTAGGCAGCTACGTGTGCTAATGACACATGCTTCATGAAAACATAAAGAAAAAAATATGTATGATCAAAATACAAAAAGAAAGATTTACCTGTCCAGCAGAAATATAGCCATCCAGGCGTCACTTTTCAGCCCCTTGAGGTCTCTCAGTTCTCGCCATCGCTGGAAAGCCACGCCGATATTGGCATGCGTTTTATTTTGTTGTTTATCGAAAGACTTTTTGTTCATTACCTTTTCTAGTAACGTTACTGTCTTCCTTTTTTTGCCTGGTTTGCCTTCGCGAACTGCATATGTGAATTTTGGTTGGTCTTTCTAATCTCTGCCATTGTTTTGCTATTCCTAGGTTCCGTGCCTCTTGAATTCCTCAAATCAAACGGATGCGCGCGCAAGTGGGCAGGTCCGGTGTGGCAAAAGGGTGGTTGCCATGGTTGCGAGAGAGTGACAGTCGCCTAAGCCAATCCCTTGTTTCGTCCCGAATGTAAATAATGAGCTGTGTTTAGTGCAGATTAAACGGTCTAGAGTCACTCGATTTTTACACTCTTTTTATCAGAGTACTTACATTTTAATTATGCATTGATATATATAGAAAGTTTAAACAAATTTGGAAAAAAGTTTATAAAATTCCTACCTACAATACCTTTAATAATAATTTTAATTACGGAAAAAAAATTAGATCATGAGGTGCCTAAAGATTCCTATCCCTACTATACAATGATTTATTGCTTGTCTTTGTCAAATAATATAGAAGATAAAGAACTTAAAAAGTAAATCGCATATTAAATCGCAATCGCAATATTGGTAAAAAAAAAAAAAAATCGCAATTAGATTATTTTCCAAAATCGTTCAGCCCTAGTTATGAGCTTTAAACTGTCCAGCAAAATAAATTATATTAGTTTATATAAGTTTAAATAAAAGTCACACTCTGTATCTCTCGCGCACTGTTGAGCGCGCTCTCGGACACACTCGGTCTCTCTCGCGCAGTGTCACTTCGCTTTTGTCCAGTCCGGCGCGTCATAGACATACGTGCACGGAGGGGATGGGGTGTGTGTGTGTGTGTGAGGGAGACGCGTGAGTGACAGAGAGACGGAGGGAGAGCAGGGAAAGGAAATCTAACTGATAGAATACGCTGCGTGTTTTAAATAGCGTTAATTTTTTTTTACGAAACGCAATATGTGGCGGCCGGTGTTGATTCTGTGGCGCACTTCCACGAATTAGTCTGTGTGGGAAACACTTCATAAAAGTCATGTGCGAACTGCTCGGGTCGGTACTGAGGGCGTCGAGTTTCTTAACTTTTTCGCCAACGAAAGCAGAGCCGTGGAGAGCCGTTTCGCCATGCTTTCATTGTTTTGATGCCGGCATTGGAGCTGAAATGACGGGAGGGGTTGTGTCGCCCAGATTTGCTTCCCCCTGTCTGCATTTCCCCCAGACATACGTTCTTCTCCCACACAAAAACAGAATTTCATTCTAAATATGTAAAATTCTGCGAAATTCCACGTTAATTGGCCAATTCCGCTATTCCGTGATCACGGAAATTATAGGTAGGGCTGGGGTAAACGATTATTAATTAAACGATTATTCTGTCGATTATTTTATCGATTAGTCGACTAATCTAACGACTAGTGTTGTCAAAACATTCGGTACTTCGGTACCAAGTCGGTTCTAAAAAAAATGTAAACGTCATCACGGTACCAAGTACCGGTGGTACCCAGTACCCAGTACCCAGTCAAACCCGGTTCTGGATGCGCATGCATGCACGAAGGGCGTGAAGTTGCGTCCTCTTCATGAAAGCGCTGAGACATGGCGACCGGCGGCGCTGCTGATGTGGTGTTTGTGTATATTAAACTGCAAAAAGACTATTTAAATATTAACCCTGCATGTTCTGCTTGTCTCTGTGTGAATGAACGGCGCAGACGCGCGGTTTCATTTAACGTTACCTCACACACACACACACACACACACACACACTGAAGCACGAGTGACGCTCGCGCTGTTTTCAGTCTCTGCTGCCTCACGATATGGTGACATGATTCATGATTCCATTCATCTCCGAGAGTCAGTTCATGAGCTTTTTACCGTTTCATTTGAGAAAAACTATCGTCATATCATACACGCACAGAAACTCAAAGGTCTTCATGGCATCCCGTCAAAATAAAAGTTTGGTTTAACTTAAAGAAATTGACAGAAATAATTATATTAGGCTACTGTACAATAGATTTAACTACGTCTCCATTAATTAAAATACTACTACTAATAATAATAATGTGTGCATAGAAGGTTGCTTATTTTTCACTTTATTTTTTTATAAGAAATATTTCTCAATATTATCAATATTTTCGTTTAACAGCATGTAGCCTTCCATGCTTTCATAAATGTACTGTCATAAATAATAAAGTAATTGAATTGAAATTTTTTTTTTTAAATAATTAAATAAATTGCAAAAATAGTTCAAACTGACTGCTGTGGTACCGAAATTGGTACCGAGAACCGTAAAATTTTAATGGTATCGGTACCGACTACTGGAATTTTGGTACCGTGACATCCCTACTAACGACTAATTGAACGATTCTTTTTTGTAACATGGAAATTGCAGGAGTGCACATTCAATGCACAACAATTTTGATCTGGTTCTTACAGAGCTACACTGTAAAATGTTTGGTAGGCTACTCAACTGAGCCCTATCACACTTGGATGTGGTGCTCATTTTAATGTTTTCAGTGCTCATAAAAAAACATCCGGACTGATTTTTCGGTTTTGTTGACGGGGGTGGGGTTTACATGCGCTTCATCGGCACACACGCACATTTGCACACACACGCAAGGTCTCTCGCTCTCTCCCTCTCTGCCGCGCGCTACACGGTTTGGAGCTCGCAAGCTCCAGATTACAGGAGATTTTAACTCCTTTGCGGGCATCGGGGAGCCGCTATCAATATGCGGGAGACTTGGGACGTCAACTCCATTTGACAAAGAGCGCAAATAACGACAGCTTTACGTTTGGCACTAAATTTGAAGTATTCCCATACCTTCGATGATTTAGTGCGAGCTGGGTATTTAAGGACCTTTTCTTTTGTTGGGACTTTTGCATGGCTTTCTTGTGAATTCTGTGAAGAGGTTGCTGTTTCGTCCTCGATTCTGCAATGTTTCGGTCTCCCACGTGTGTGTGGCGAGCTGTACCGCTGGGAACGGTGCAAGCACATAAATACATAAATAAATAAAGAAGCGTCGACAAAAATATATGACGTCGGCGAAATTTTGACGTCGAAGCGTCGACATCATCGACGCGCCGCTACAAGCCTAATTATAGGGCCCTACTTTAGGCATTTTGTGACCTGAGGCATCAGACTCACCTGTGCGATCTCTACCTCTCCCACTTTAAAGACGTCCTCCGCCTGCACTGCAGACATCAGCTGAGAGACCGTGCAGGGAACGATCTGCTGCGCTCGGGATCTCTGCACAACACACATTTCATTTAAATTATTTAACATTCTCAATCCAGTGAGCAAAATTGGTAGACGCTTCTGAGAAAGAGATGGTGTCGTCAATATTTTTGGTCTATTTTCTCAAGAGACAAGACTGGAAATAATTAATACATCTGATAAAAGATAGTTTTGATAACTCTGAAAGCCTTTAATTTTGAAGTAAATCAAATGCCACAATGCAATAAATAGTTTTCACTTAAAAAAAGGAATTTAATTTCTTTTTTTTTCACATTACAGTAATGAGAATTGGGGATTTTAATGTGCTAAACTGTCATAAAGTTAATGACTTTATTCCTACATAGGCTTTTTTAGACAACATTTAATTTCTTATTTTTAAATATTATATAATTAATAATGACTGAAGTAGCACAGATAAAGATCATATTAGGCTGCCAGATATGTACGTGTGTGTGTGTGTGTGTGTGTGCCACAGCCTGAGAGACAGCACGTGAATGTGTGTGAAATGTGTGTGTCTGACCTCAGTGTGTTTCCCTACTGTCCACCACGGTGACCCCCAGTAATGTGTGTGTGTGTGTGTGTGTGTGTTAAAACACTGTGGTATCAAATGTTCACACATATTTTAATTTGTTACACTGTTAATTTGTACAATTAATTTAATTTGTACATTTAAATTGAAGTTATGTTATAATATTTAATTAGTTTGATGTCTTTATAATTATTCTATGTATTCCAAGGTTGGGCAATTTTTTATTATCTACAGTCATGCCAATAAAGCAATTTTTGAAATAGAACATTATTGTAAAGTGTAATATATATATATATATATATATATAGTAACACTTAACAATAATGTTCCATTTGTTAACTTCAGCTCACTACATTAGTTAACAAGAAATAAAAACAAAAGGTACTTCTAAATCATTTATTAATCTTGGATAAAGCTCAT